>JAWZYT010006333.1:2500-17500 GCA_034508575.1 Petrolisthes manimaculis | reverse complement strand
GTGGTGAATTGTGGTAGTGGTGATGGTGGTAGGTGTTGATGGTGTTAAATGGTAGTGGTGGTAGGTGGTAGTAGTGGTGAGTGTTAGTAGTAGTGGTAGTGGCTGTAGCGATGATGTTGAGTGGTAGGTGTTGAGTGTGAGTGGTAGGTGTTAAGTGTTAGTAGTAGTGGTAGGGGTGGATGATGAGTGTGAGTGGTAGTAGTAGTAGTAGTAGTAGTAGTAGTGGTAGTAGTTGTGGTGAGTGGTGTGACCTTGTTGTCCTCTGGTGTTTATTACCTGCTTAAGCTATCATGTCACACAAGCACCCTATACTTACTCACACACACACACACACACACACACACACACACACACACACACACACACACACACACACACACACACACACACACACACACACACACACATACATACACACACACACACACACACACACACACACACACACACACACACACACACACACACACACACACACACACACACACACACACACACACACACACACATTACACACTGTCAGTTTTTTGTGTTGATATTTTTAATGGGGGTGGGTGGGTAAAAAGCCTGTCCCCCTATTCCTGCACCCCCCTAACCCCCTCCAAGCCTGTCCCCCTACTCCCGCACCCCCCCAATCCAGTCCCCTCTATTCCCCTCTATTATTTTGCCTCCCTTACGGTACCTAACATGGGGTATTTTATTATTATTATTATTATTATCATTATCATTGTTGGTATTATTATTATTATCATCATCATTGTTATTATTGTTATTATTATTATTATTATTTTTATTATTATCATTGATATTATTATGATCATTGTTATTATCATTATTATTATTATCATTGTTATTATTGTTATTATTTTTATTATTATCATTGATATTATTATGATCATTGTAATTATTATTATTATTATTATCATTGTTATTATTATCATTGTTATTATTTTTATTATTATCATTGATATTATTATGATCATTGTTATTATCATTATTATTATTATCATTGTTATTATTATCATTGTTATTATTATAATTGTTATTATTATCATTGTTGTTATTATCATTATTATTATAATCATTGTTATTATTATCATTGTTATTATTATTATAATTGTTATTATTATTATTTTAAGTGACTCCTATCTTTGTAATAATTATGTTGAGTGAGTCTCCCCTCTTTATACTCCATTCTCTCTGGTTGTTGTCATCCTCCGTTACACTCTTGTCGTTTTCTCTTTTATGTTGGCCCTGTGAAGTACGTTTTCTCTTTGCTCTCTCTCTCTCTCTCTCTCTCTCTCTCTCTCTCTCTCTCTCGATGTAGTGTAGTCACCCCTTTACTCGACTACACACTCTCTCTCTCTCTCTCTCTCTCTCTCTCTCTCTCTCTCTCTCTCTCTCTGTTGCCTGTACTTCCTTTGTATTCATCATCCTCCTCCTCTTCCTCCTTTATCATCATACTCTTCCTCCTAACATTCTTCTTGGTCTTCTTTCCTCCTCTTTATCACCTTCCTCTTCCTCCTCCTCCTTTTTCTTCCATTTAATGTTAGAGTGACACAAGGAGCTCCCAAGTCCAATTAAGGCTTTCCTTGGTGTTGCTTCTCTTCCTCCTTCTTCTCTCTTCCTCCTCTTCTCTCTTCCTCCTTCTTCTCTCCTCCTCCTCTTCTCTCCTTCTCCTCTTCTCTCCTTCTCCTCTTCTTACTTCCTTTTCTTCTCTCCTTCTCCTCTCTCCTTCTCCTCTTCTTACTTCCTCCTCTTCTTTCCTCCTCTCCTTCTCCTTCTTCTCTCCTCCTCTTCTTACTTCCTTCTCTTCTTCTCTCCTCCTCCTCTTCTCTCCTCCTCTTCTTCTCTCCTCCTCTTCTTCTCTCCTCCTCTTCTTCTCTCCTCCTCTTCTTCTCTCCTCCTCTTCTCTCCTCCTCTTCTCTCCTCCTCCTCTTCTCTCCTCCTCCTCTTCTCTCCTCCTCCTCTTCTTACTTCCTTTTCTTCTCTCCTCCTCCTCTTCTCTCCTCCTACTCTTCTCTCCTCCTACTCTTCTCTCCTCTCCTCCTCCTCTTCTTATCTGGCTTCTTTGATTTTTATTCTCCCTTCTATTCACATTTATTCGTTCTCCTCTATTCAATTTTCTTGTCTTGTCCATCTTTTATCTTCTGTCCTTTCATCTCCTCCTCTCCTCTCTTACTTTATCTCTCTTCCCTTCCTCTCATTATTTATTTCATTCTCTTGTAATTTTTCTCTTCTTTTCTGTCTTTTTTTTCTGTCTCTCTCCTCTCTCTTTCCTCTCCTAATTGTCCCCTTGCACACACACACACACACGCACTCTCTCTCGCTCTCTCTCTCTTTCCATACCAGCATAAACACCTTCACATTTCTCCCTTCCTATTTACCTTCCTCTTCTACATACACATACGTAATTACATATACGTATACATTATTATATACAGTATAAATAAGTTAAGTCGTTTATATATATATGTATATGGATTTATGTTTGTATGTATGCATATATTTGTATCTTATTTTATGCATGTATGTATGTATCTATGTCGTGAAATGCATTGTGTATATTTTATGTAAGTTTGTATGTATGTATGTATGTATGTATGTATGTATGTATGTATAAGATAAAGTACATGATAACACACATTGTCTCCAGTAAATATATTCATAACTTTTATTAGGAATAGACTCGTGTGTGCACCTAATAATATAATATAATATATAGGCTACATTCTGGGTATACCTTTACATTGGAGTACCTGGATATATCTTTATACGTATATATATATATATGTATGCCAGAAAACACAACCAACCAGATTAACAAAAATAATGATGGCCTGTTGGTGTTGTTGTTGTTGGAATAGTTTGGAGGAGATTAAACAACAACAACAACACCAAATACACTGTTGTAATTTTTTCAAACCTAATTATAACATCTACATCTCTCCAGTTATTACTATATGATACACATAGCACTGTAGTCAGGTAGATTGGGCTATAAATCAGCTATTATTATTATTTATTATTATTATATGCATATTATAGTAACTATTATATATACTGTATATATATACTATGTTTAGGTTATATATTTTATGTATGCTTGGTAAAGGTACAGTATATGTACAGTCCCTCTCTCATCAAATTTAGTGTGTATCGACTATTATTATTATTATTATTATTATTGTTATTATTATTGTTATTATTATTATATTGTTATTATTATTATTATTATTATTGTTATTATTATTATTATTCTTTCATTTAACAAGAAGGGTTTGGATTCCTTTTCTGTCAGCATAGTAAAATATATATGACAAAATAACAACAATTTGGTTACACAGCCGGTACTTTCGATCGTAGACGCTTTAAATGTGGTCTAAAGTGTAGTTAATATTATAAGATTTTATATATATATTCCCTTTCTCTTAAAGGACCCTGTGATTGTGTATGAACATTGGGGGCTTCTGTTTCCTTCTGACTATGCCATGAAACAAGCTCCTTCTACTGTACTGTATATAGGTAGTGTGTGTTTCGTGGCAATATTTGAAGGACTCATTTATCTCCAATTTGTTTTACTACTTTACAGGGTCCCTCAATTAAGAGTTGTTTTGGGGGTTTGACATGTGGTGTGTTGGATGAATGTGTGTTTGGGTGTGTTTATGGATATGTGGTGTGTTGGTTATGAGGAAACATGGATGACTGTGTGTGTGTGTGTGTGTGTGTGTGTGTGTGTGTTTATGGATATGTGTACATTGCATATAATTCCACCTGGTACAATCAACAATAACAATCCTATGGATATATGTTTGTAAATCCATACTATACACTATTGCAAAACCTACTGCTGACCATAATTATTGGGTATAGGTGAGTGAAAGAGATTGGTACCGATATACAGTCGACCTACTGTAACTGTACCAAGTAGATCCATGATGTGGGTTTATGAGATGAGAGAGTGAGAGTATATATTATAGGAGGTTGTGTGTGTTGGACGGGCTGAGGTTTGAGCTTATTCTGAACTGGGTAGTAATGATGAACTGACACTGAACGCTGAAATAAAAAAATATACAATAAAAAAGCTCACATCCAAAACTCAAAAGATGATGCATATTCTAAGATACGGTAATTTTTTTGTTGTTGTTATACTGATGCGTCTGTGAAATGAAATTTAAAACAAAAGCTCGCATCTACAACTCAAAAGATGATGCACATTCTAAGATACGGTACAGTAATCTTTCTCGTTGTTTTATACTGTGAAAAGTTTGAGTTATAATAGTCGAACATTCTAAGATACGGTACAGTAATCTTTCTCGTTGTTTTATACTGTGAAAAGTTTGAGTTATAATAGTCGAACATTCTAAGATACGGTACAGTAACAAAAAAGAATTACCCCCTTAATTAATTAGCAGATTGAAATGATAAAACTACACATAAGATATATTTTGTGGGTCTTGGTTAGGACTTTACTGTATATTTTCCTCACAAACACCACTAAACACACCCAAATACACAAGATGTAATACAGAAAGCTAGAACCAGTAAGTGAAGAATAGAAAATAGTTCAGCCCTTATACCGTAACTCCATACAGTACATGCATGTGTTTCAGAGTTGTCATAAGTGATGGAAGATGAACTAAGTGAATATAAGTTAAGTTAGGTATAGACCAGAGAATATAAGTTAGATATAGACCAGAGAATATTAGATAGGTATAGACCAGAGAATATAAGTTAGGTAGATATAGACCAGAGAATATAAGTTAAGTTAAGTATAGACCAGAGAATATAAGTTAAGTTAAGTATAGACCAGAGAATATAAGTTAAGTTAGGTATAGACCAGAGAATATAAGTTAGATATAGACCAGAGAATATTAGATAGGTATAGACCAGAGAATATAAGTTAGGTAGATATAGACCAGAGAATATAAGTTAAGTTAAGTATAGACCAGAGAATATAAGTTAAGTTAAGTATAGACCAGAGAATATAAGTTAAGTTAGGTATAGACCAGAGAATATAAGTTAAGTTAAGTATAGACCAGAGAATATAAGTTAAGTTAAGTATAGACCAGAGAATATAAGTTAGATATAGACCAGAAAATGTAAGTTAGGTTTAGACCAGAGAATATAAGTTAGATAGATATAGACCAGAGGATTGTGACCTGCAGAGATTGTGAATAAGAGAGAAACGAGTTACGGTGATTGTATATAATTTTGTGATTGTATGAGAGAGTTATGTAGATGAACTAAGAGAATACATATAAGTTATTTAAGCTAGATAAGTATTGACCAGAGGATTGTAAATAAGAAAGAAACGAGCTACAGTGATTGTATATAAGTTTGTGATTGTATGGGAGAGTTGTATAGATGAAGTTAGAGTTAGAAGTTAGCATTGTAAGTCCCCTTCCATCATTTGAGGCAAAAGATGGCGAGTAGACACTGTTACCAATTTTGTGGATATGGTTTGATATGGTAACACTGCTAAAAAGCGAGGGAATTCTACTCAGTTGCCCTTGCCCACCTTCTGTTTGTTTGTTTCTTTGTTTACCTCTTGGGTGGAAGGGGCCTAAATAAACTCTTAGAATAATTATTGGTATTGCAAGATGGGGACTAAATAAGTTCTTAGAATTGTTATTGCAAGATGAGTTACGGTGAGCTGCATGTGTGAACGAAGGTGAATCAAGGAATATATAGAGTTGTTGAGGATATCAGAATATAAACAAACAAAATCAGGAAGGAGATAAACGTAAGGGACCCTGATGTGGTGATGTAGTCAGAAAATTGGAGGTAAACGAGAGTCCTTCAAATTATTGCCACGAAACACACACACCTATATATATATATATATATATATATATATGGAAGGAGTTTGTTTCGTGGCAATAATGCAGGAGGAATCAGAAGCCTCCAATTCCCACACACACGATCACAGGGTCCTTTATAAAAAAATAAAATAAAACGTAAACAAGATTGACATTGTGAGGAAAGAGAGAAACGTGAGAGATGATTTAGTGATGTAATTACACGAGCACCACAGATATTGTATGATATTGTATAGAGTTTATATAGAGTAGCTGCAAGTATGAAAAGTACGAAACAAATGTTGTATTAAGTCTATTTACATCTAGTATACTTTCTTCCATTGATAGAAAATAGACACTGAGATTATTATTAGTAGTATTAGTATTAGTATTAGTATTAGTATTTTTATTATTATTACTACTATGTTTTTAAAGTGTAATCACCCTTATCCACTACCTCATCCAACCAGTTTAAGTTTGTTATTATATTATAAATCACTATTCAGGTGATTTCTTTGCTTCTCTTCTGTGGTGTTGATTGTTTGTTTGTTTGTTTGTATGCTTCACGTTTCTGTGCTTGTTTTTGTGATAATCTTTCATTTGCTTGCTTGCCATTAATCCTTCATTATTTTGCTTGCTTGCTTGTTGGTATTCTTTCACTTACTTGCTTAACTTAGTAATTCTGTTCCCTGTTTTGCTTTCTGGTATTACGAGTATCATTTATTCATTCATTCATTCATTGGCTGGCTTCGTTACTTGTCATTAAAATCCTGACGTAATAATTTCGTTCCCTGTGTCTTGATATTTTTTTTTGTTGTTGTGTGTGTGTGTGGACGTCATTGGCTCACTCGTCTTCTTCTTCTCACTCGAACTGTAAGAGGTAGTCAGCACTGAAGCCCTTAACATCGACGGCGTATTTGTTATCGGCTTGACACTCGTAGTAGCCTGCGTCCATCTGAGTAGCCGGGTCGATCTCCATCTTACTCTTAATATCACCATCACCTTCCTTCCACTCGTGTACCTGTAAGTTGGATGTGTAAATTAGGTGGTGGTGGTGGTGGTGGAGGAAGAGTATGATGATGATGATGATGATGAAGGAGGAGGAGGAGAGGAAGATGATGGAGAAAAAGGGAGAAGGAGGAGGAGGAGCAAGAAAATGAATTAAGGTTAGAAGGAGGAAGAACAAAGAGACCAAACGTGATGTACAGGAAGAGAAAAAGAAGAAGAAAATAAAGGAGAAAAGAGGTGATAAGAGAAGAGATAATAGGAGAAGTACACATGATAACAGATGGAGATGATAATTATGTAGCAAACAATATTCCCTCTCTATAATTCTTGTTATTTACTTCTCGCTAGCTAAGATGTGATATACTATTGTGGACAGTCAGGAGGGCCGCGATATTATTGTCCTCAACTGTACACTCGCAATCCAAAATGTGTATCCAGGTCTTGTTGTAGTTTCGAATCATTTGACATACTAGTGAGCCAATGACAACGCTTATCCTGTTTCATATTTGCTTGAGGTCCCTTAATTATTCGATCAGGCAATTGGAAGCAAGCCTGGATACATATATTGAATTGCGAGTGTACAGCCCCAGTGAAAACATACATATTATAATTTAACTTACTACTTCCTTTACTTTCCATCATAGTAGTAAATATATAAATGATATTATCAATCAAATGAACACATTAACAAACACAACACCGTCCTGCATCACTGTAAAATACTATATGGCATTTACATTAAATAATTAAATAAAGTCTACGGTAACATCCAGTCACATTTCAGTAACACTATTATTTGGAGATTTAATTAATGTTTGTAATATCCATGATAAAACCTAAGTGGTTAAAAGTTATATATATATATACACACACATCCAGAAGACAGCAAACTAACATAGTAACAGAAGGAATAGCATAAGTTAAAATGGATACAATCTATGAATTAAAAAACAAAACACAAAAATAATATCCCAGCCACCAACCTACCTGGAAGAAGGAGTGTGCATACAATTCAATGCCGTCTTTAAACCAGGTAATAACCGGTCTAGGGCTGCCCATGGCCTTACACATAAACACTATCTTACGGCCCAGGACATACTCTGACTCGAAGTGGGACCAGGTCGTAATCTTGGCCCCCTGGTGAAAGTGGGAGAAAACATTAGTAGGTGGTGCTTGTGTGTGTGTGTGTGTGTGTGTGTGTGTGTTATAGAGTGTGACATTTGGCTGGTTCTTCCGCCTTGAGTGAAATATTGGCTGACTGATGAGTTATAGATGAAGGTCAACTCACTCACTCACCCACCCAAGATGTGTGTGTGTGTTTTATTTTATTTTTTATTTATTTTTTTTATTTTTGCCTGCGTACGTGTGTGTGTGTCAGGTTGTGTGTGTGCCTACGTGTGTATGTGTTTTTTGTTTGTTTTTCGTGTGTGTGTGATTTTTTTTTATAGATGAAAAACATGCGTATTACGTGACATAGAAAACATTTATATACTGCCTTATAAATGTCAATGAACCTGAAAAGAATATTAAATATAAACACTAAATATAAATTATATAAACTAAACCCAACTCTCTTTTTTCTAAATATAAATGAAATAAACTCAAACAAACTCTCCTTTTTATAAATATAAATGAAATAAACTCAAACAAACTCTCCTTTTTATAAATATAAATGAAATAAACTCAAACAAACTCTCCTTTTTATAAATATAAATGAAATAAACTCAAACAAACTCTCCTTTTTATAAATATAAATGAAATAAACTCAAACAAACTCTCCTTTTTATAAATATAAATGAAATAAACTCAAACAAACTCTCCTTTTTATAAATATAAATGAAATAAACTCAAACAAACTCTCCTTTTTATAAATATAAATGAAATAAACTCAAACAAACTCTCCTTTTTATAAATATAAATGAAATAAACTCAAACAAACTCTCCTTTTTATAAATATAAATGAAATAAACTCAAACAAACTCTCCTTTTTATAAATATAAATGAAATAAACTCAAACTAAGTCTCCTTTTTTCCTTCAGGTAAGAATGGCTGACAGTGACTAACTCAGTAACAGTATTAAGTGAGTATAAAGTGTATTAAGTTTATAAAGTTTAAGTTTATTATTGGTATTGTTTTGGGTGGTAAATCTGGAGAGAAAAATAATTCCTCCAAACTATTATTTATTCCAGGCAACAGGATACCATTATTATTATTATTATTTTATTTTTATTTTTTTTCATGTAGGTCTTGTTTCCTGGTATATTATTGGAGGAATCAAAGTGAATTTTTCCCTTAATTAATGAAGTGACATGATTTATATTATTTTATATTTTTGTTATTCGTCTCTTGGTTGGATGTTGTTGTCTTTCTTGTATCCTGTCTTATTTAAAACATAGGTTGTCATTTATAGGTTACTTAAGATGGTGAATCATCGTTGTAGTAGTAGTAGAAGTAGTAGGTTAGTAGTAATAGTAGTAGTAGTAATAGTAGTAGTAGTAGTAGAAGAAGTAAAAGTAGTAATAATGATGGTGGGCGAAAAATAATGTTTGGTATAATTAGCTATTTTTTTAGGTTTCAGTATATATATATATATAATGTTCCCTGGTAAAACACAATAAACTTTCATCGAGTATGTAGCATATTGTCAACAGCGGAATGGATGTAGAGAACAACACGGAAATGGCAGCATGTTGCCATTAAAAAGTGTGGTGCCTTGATTAGGGGAGGATATGGCGATGAAGGACGGCAGAGGATATAATGATGATGATAATGTAACAAGCAGAGGATGTGAGTTGTTGAGATAGTCAGTTGACGGCCCACTACAAGGTCCTTAAAGAGAGAGGGTATGTGTGTGTGTAGGGAGAGAGAGAGAGAGAGAGAGAGAGAGAGAGAGAGAGAGAGAGAGAGAGGGGGAGGTGAGTAATAAGAGAACTGGAAGGGAAGTGGAGGGAGGGAACTGGAAGGGAGGTGGAGGGAGAGTACTGGAAGGGAAGTGGAGGGAGAGTACTGGAAGGGAAGTGGAGGGAGAGTACTGGAAGGGAGGTGGAGGGAGAGAACTGGAAGGGAAGTGGAGGGAGAGTACTGGAAGGGAGGTGGAGGGAGAGTACTGGAAGGGAGGTGGAGGGAGAGTACTGGAAGGGAGGTGGAGGGAGAGTACTGGAAGGGAGGTGGAGGAAGGGAACTGGAAAGGAGATGGAGACTTCACACATTGACGGAATACATCGATAAATAAATAGGTAGATATAAAGCCATAGATTAATGGTAAGATAAAAAAATAATCTGAAGTAAAAAAATGCAAGATATATGTATGTAGGTAAACCCTGTAAGTGATCGTGTATGGGAATTAAAGGCTTCTGATTCCTCCTGACTATGCCACGAAACAAGCTCCTTCCATATAGTGTGTTTGTTTCGTGACAATACATGAAGGACTCATTTACCTCCAATTTTCTGACTACATCACTTAATAAAAGATAAAGTTTATGTACAGTCGCGGTCAATAATAATCATCTACATATGGGGACCTCAAACAATTTACTGTAATGTTTTCACGTTCACGTATGATGTTATTGTTTTAAGTATAGTGTGTAGCTGCTTGTATTATATTAAAAGATGGTAGTTACCGTCTATGTAGGTCCCTTACAAAAAGATACAGTCTATGTAGGTCCATTAAATAAAGATACAGTTTATGTAGGTCCCTTAAAAAAAGATATACAGTATAATTATGTAGGTAAACACATCAATTACTAACCGGGAGAACATCAACAACAACAACAACAACAACAACATCAACTACTAACTCCATTGTGATTGTAGTAGGCTGCACTTGCTTCTGATTTGTACTTGGTGATGGAACTCCTGCTTCCATACTTGCGTCCCTTCTTGCCCCTTCCCTTGGCCCTCTTACCCTCCGTTAGGTCCAAACTGGCCAGCAACACCAGCAACACCACCACCGTCCACCACCACCAACACGCCCTCCATGGTACCTTCATCCTTCTCTCCTCTCCTGGTGTTGTGGTTGGGGTTGTGGGGGTGTTGTGTTTGTGTCGGACTCCTCTCACTTCTTCGGCAGTAGTGGTATAGTGGGAGGAGTAGGAAAAGGAAAAATAGTAGTGGTAGTAGTAGTAGTAGTAGGAGGAGGAGGATGAGTAGTAGTAGTAATAATAGTAGTAGTAGTAGTAGTAGTAGTAGGAGGAGAAGGAGGATGAGTAGGAGTAGTAACACTTGTAGTAGTAGTAGTAATAGTAGTAGAGGCTTTTTTTTTTGGTAGTTGTGTGTGTGTAGTGGGTTCTCTTCCTTCTCCTTCCTATGTCAGGGTGAGGTGGTTTGGTCTGACCTTCCTACTCACGTCTTATGTCACCCATACACCTGTTGAAGGAATACACTGTGGTTAGTATCATATTTAGAGAGAGAGAAAACTTGAATGAATAGTCTGTGCATGGTTAGTATTATATTTAAACACACACAACACACACACAGACAGAGAGAGAGACAGAAACACAAGCACAGACACAGACAGAAAGAGAGAGACATATACACAAACACAGAAAGAGAGACAGACAAACACAAACACACACAGAGAGAGAGAGAGCAAGCTACGTTTATTAAGAAAGACATTTGGTAACCACGGACTGCTATCATGAATGAGGAAGGGGTAGAGTAGATGGGGTCATTGAAGAACAGTTGGTGGTTTATCGACGTTCATTGAGTGGGTCATTGTAGTACGGTAGGTGGGTGGAGACAGCAGAAGGGGGTGGGGTACGGATGAATGGGTTGGGGGTGGATGGATGGGATGGGGATATTTGGGTGGATAGGATGGGGTTGTATGTGTGTGTGTGTGGGTGGGATGGGGTTGTAATAAGTAGTAGTAGTAGTAGTAGTAGTAGTAGTGATAGTGTTGGTGGTAGTGGTTGACATACACTATATAACAGTCCTCCACCACTCAGGGTAAGGGATCAACAGTGACACTCCTTGACTGCTTCAGATTGTCTCTTCCTCTCTCTCTCTCTCTTTTCTCTCTCTCTCTCACACACACACACACACTCGTTGCTCATTCATTCGCCACAATCCTCTTCCCTCTCTGCTGTCTCTCTCTCTCTCTCTCTCTCTCTCTCTCTCTCTCTCTCTCTCTCTCTCTCTCTCTCTCTCTCTCTCTCTCGTATATATGATTTTAGTTTTATTTCTGTTCCCTCTTTCTCTTATTCAGTCCTCGTATTTTTACCATTATCACCCTCTTTATTATGCCTCCTGTCTATTTCCTTCTTCATTCCTTCCTTCCTTCCTCCTTTCTTTCGTTCAACATTATTTCTTTACTTTATTATAGTATCTTTTAATCGATCAGTTATTTTCTCCTTCCCTCCTTTTTAATTGTTTTATCTTCCTTTGTCTTCTCTTTCACTTTCTTATGTTTTTACTCGCTTCTCCCCCCTCCCTTCTCTCTCATCCTCTTTCCATATATTTCTCTCTCCTCTTACTTCTCTCCCCTATTCACTATTCCCCTCCTTTCCTTTCTCCTCCTCCATTTCCCACATTTATCTCATCTCCCTTCCTTTTCTCACATTCTGTCATCTTTCTCCTCACCATTCCTCTCACTCATTCCTTTCTTCCCCTATTCCCACATTTATCTCATCTCTCCCTTCCTCTATTCACATTTATGTCTCATTTTCTCCCCTTCATATCCTTTCAACCTCCTCACTTTACATTTCTCACTCATTCTTCTCTCCATTCCTCTCCCTCCATTCCTTTCAACCTCCTCCATACCACATTTCTCTCACACTCTTCTCCTCTCCTCTCCATTCCTTTCAACCTCCTCACTCTACATTTCTCTTCTCTGACGGAAAAAAAAAAAAAAAAACATGGTCGGTGTGAAACTGTTGCTGCCGTTCACCGCCTGTTAAGTCGTCTAACTCAATTGTTCCGACGACTAATTCCTACCCTTTCTCTAAACCCACAACACTATGTCTCCACCATCACAAACTTCATGCTGTGAGAGAGAGAGAGAGTGAGAGAGTGTGTGTATGTGTGTGTGTATTTGTGTGAGTGAATGAGTGTGTACGTAAAATTGCATGAGTCTGTGTGTGTGTGTGTGTGTGTGTGTGTGAAAGAACTAAGGTTACATTTCACGAGATAACAGGGATCTATCTATCTTTTCTTCACATCTTTCTTTTCTTTTTTTACATTCACTTCTGGCCATCCCTCACCTCACCTCACCTCTTCTGACCCTCACCTCACCTCACCTCACCTCTTCTGACCCTCACCTCACCTCTTCTCTTCTGACCCTCACTCACCCTTCCAACAAAATCAAATATACTTTTTGTTTATTCGTCAAAGTGATGTTGATATTCCTCGTTGGATTCCTTTTAACCTTTTCAGTTTATCATCCATTCCTTTCTGTTTAAAATGTGTGTGTGTGTGTGTGTGTGTGTGTGTGTGTGTGTGTGTGTGTGTGTGTGTGTGTGTGTGTGTGTGTGTGTGTGTGTGTGTGTGTGTGTGTGGTGTGTGTGTGTGTGTGTGTGTGTGTGTGTGTGTGTGTGTGTGTGTGTGTGTGTGTGTGTGTGTGTGTGTGTGTGTGTGTGTGTGTGTGTGTGTGTGTGTGTGTGTGTGTGTGTGTGTGTGTGTGTGTGTGTGTGTGTGTGTGTGTGTGTGTGTGTGGTGTGTGTGTGTGTGTGTGTGTGTGTGTGTGTGTGTGTGTGTGTGTGTGGTGTGTGTGTGTGTGTGTGTGTGTGTGTGTGTGTGTGTGTGTGTGTGTGTGTGTGTGTGTGTGTGTGTGTGTGTGTCCAGGCTAACACTCTAGCTAACTCTGGCCAACTTGTTAGCGAATTAATTTATACGACCAGTGAGAGAGAGAGAGAGAGAGAGAGACTGGGTTGTGTCAGGTAAAGTGAAGGTAAAATAAAAAAGGATGAGAGAGAGAGAAGAGGTGTTTTTTTTTTTTTTTTTTTTTTTTTAGTACTTCCCGTTTTTATTATAATTTCAGTAAACATTGACTGAAAACAACACTAAGGCAATATTTACAACAACAGGCTATCTAGTGGTCATTAATTTGAACTGTAAATTTATGTCTGTGTGTGTGTGTGTAACTGTTTGTCCATCTGTTTGTGTGTGTGTGTGTGTGTGTTTGTCCATCTGTTGTGTGTGTGTGTGTGTGTGTGTGTATCTGGCTTCCCATCCCAGTTCTACAGCTTTGGCATTTTCCGGTAACACACACACACACACACACACACAGACACACACACACAATCGATTGACCCCCCCTTCCCCACTCCCCCCCCCATTGTGTCCCTTCCCCCCCTCCTATCAAAACTGGATAATATATTGGGTGTCATTATTTTGTTATTGTATACGCACTACCTCTCTCTCTCTCTCTCCTCTCTCTCTCTCTCATCCTCTCTCTCTCTCTCTCTCTCTCCTCTCTCCTCTCTCTCTCTCTCTCTCTCTCTCTCTCTCTCTCTCCTCGTCTCTCTCTCTCTCTCTCTCTTCCTCTCTCTCTCTCATGCTCATTAGTTTCACCTGTCACCTCGTTACCTCTTCCTGTCACACACACACACACACACACACACACACACACACACACACACACACACACACACACGCTCATTAAATCTTTCACTTCGTTACTTCTTTCACACTCACCACTACTACTACTACTATAGTCTGTTCAAAACTTGTGTTCCGCTGGCCTCTTATGCTTAGATAGATAGAAATAGATAGCTAGATAGATAGATAGACAGATAAGAGATAGATAGAAATAGAGACAGATAGAGATAGATAGAAAGATATAGATAGAAATAGAGACAGATAGAGATAGATAGAAAGATATAGATAGAAATAGAGACAGATAGAGATAGATAGAAAGATATAGATAGAATAGAGACAGATAGAGATAGATAGAAAGATATAGATAGAAATAGAGACAGATAGAGATAGATAGAAAGATATAGATATAAATAGAGACAGATAGAGATAGATAGAAAGATATAGATAGAAATAGAGACAGATAGAGATAGATAGAAAGATATAGATATAAATAGAGACAGATAGATAGAGGAAAATGGAACACAAGTTATGAACAGAGTATAGTAATGATTTCCAACATCCTGTGTGTTTATATAGACAATAATAATGCACCCTAGTTGGTATAAGGAGTAAGTAACTGTTTACATCCTCTATATTTCCGTCCTGGTAGCGTAATGAA
>JAWZYT010006332.1:25000-36090 GCA_034508575.1 Petrolisthes manimaculis | reverse complement strand
ACACACACACACACACACACACACACACACACACACATGGTTTATAGAGTAACTTGGAATAATATTATGCAACAAAAGTCTTATGCTAAGGTGGATAACCCAAGAGAGAGAGAGAGAGAGAGAGAGAGAGAGAGAGAGAGAGATAGGGAGAAATAATATGACGGCAACATTAATAAAAGTAAGGAGTAAAGATGAGAAAGAGAGTTATAATTATAGTGTTACACAGACCACAACAGACCTTAAGGTTCACACGAGGTGACCTGATTTGAGGGTTACTGGTAGACAATGAGTTATTCCCCAGTGATAGTCGTAGATAAGGATAGCAAAGTAGAAGGCTCTCTCCCCACCCTCCACTCCCTCCGGCCTGAGCCTTACTGGAAATAAAGTTAGGAGTCAGAACCTTGTTGGGTTGGCAGAAAAAACTCCGCAAGGAAATTTTATAGGAAAGACAGAAAATAGTTGAAATTTGGCTAACTTTCCACCTGTAATGGGCAAACATTATTCATTAGTAAACATTGTAAGTCGGGGATTAGATGCAAGGTGTTTATCTAAGCGACGTTTGAAGCTGTCTACGGTGTTACAGTCTATTACGTTACGAGGAAGCCCATTCCATAAGTTGACTCGGTTAAAAACACACACACACACACCTCACATTCTTTCTCATACACACACACACCTCACATACACACTCACATACACACACACACACACATATACTGTATATACACACACCACCTCACATTCTTCCAAACACACACACTCACACACACACACCACCACACATTCTTCCACACACACACACACACACTCACAAAAAAAGATAAAATAAAAAGAAGGTACGATAAGCTGACAACACTGATCCCTTTGGTGCTTGTGTGAGGTAAACATATACTACATACGATAACCCCCTGTTGAAATCCTGTAAAACTATCGTACGGCTTTTGTTATTGTTATTGTATCGTGCACCATAACCTATACCATGGATATTGTTCTGAATCCTACCATGGATATTGTTCTGAAGCTTTGTCGTTGTAAGAACAGTAGTGTGGTGTGTGTGTGTTTGTGTGTGTGTGTGGGAGGGGGGGGAAGAGAGAGAGAGAGAGAATGTGAGGTGTGTGTGTGTGTGTGTACACAATAAGGCAAGTGCTGTATGCCGCAATCATAAGATAATACACAGGTAAACAGACTGCCTGCCTAAGACCCTGTACACAAGATAAGCAGAGGGCAGATATTGGTAATAAACAGTGTGAGTCACAGTGGTACCCATGAGAGAGTAGAGAAAGAGAGAGTAGAAAGGAGAGTAGGGAGAGAGAGTAAGAGTAAGTCAAATTATTAAGGAATGGTCACAAGGAGATAGGCCCAATCCACAGATAATATAAACTGATTAGGTAGCAGAATGGGTAGGACTAAGAACACGAGGACTATACCTCATGACCACATGACTAAGACACGTGGCTTCCTACCACATGACCCACGTGGCATCCGGCCACGTAAGCATGACAACACACAGTAATAATTGTATCCAAAGACAACTGACAACTCAAGTGAAATTGTATATAAACAGTGACACTTACCTAATAGGTAGGATTCTTAAACTTGCTCCCTTAGGGCTATTATTACATAATTGTCTCGCCAAGAGAGACACATTACTCTATCAGAAAGAAGCACATCAATATCATTCTCTGTCTGTGTGTGTATAGAGATATAAGTGTAAATAAATGAACTTTCCATGTTACAACTGTGAAGTCAATTACCTTAGAAAACACCCACGTCTACGCTAACTAAATAATAATAATAACAATACTACAAGTCTCAAGAATCAAATACAAATAAGTTACCAGAGCTTGAACGAGTTAAAGCCTAACAGGACTGGTACATTATGGTGGCAGCAGTGGTTGCAATAACAATATTGCAAAGGAGTTGACTTCCAGGGAGTACAGTGAATAACATAGTTCAAGGACAAGTTGAAGATTTTACTTGTAAATTTCTCTCAGGTAATTTCTTCTCACGACCTCTATAAACGAGGGAGATAAACCACAAATTCATCACCTACAAGACACCTACTTCAACATAACTGCAACTAGACCTACAAGGGGACCTCATCTACTTCACAACAATCAATCATCACTACCCCAGGCGTCCCTGTACGTAAATTCTCTCGTAAGGACAACGCCATCCCTTCATCACTACCCATGAGCGTCCCTGGAACGTAAGGACGTCATCACTTCATCACTACCCATGAGCGTCCCTGGAACGTAGGACAACGTCATCACTTCATCATCTCCATTCTCCAAGCTGACACCTTGTTACGTAAATTCTCTCGTAAAAGGCAAGTCAACATTCATCATCTTCACTCCAAGAACGACTACTAGTGTGTTAGTGTGCGAGCTACTCATCACCACGACTGGCCAGAACACCCCACCTAGACGTCAACTCGTCATCATCATCGTTGCAACTAAAGTACTAAAAGTAGGTACACATTACATGTACATTACATTATTTTTCACTTGTCTACGAACATGTTAGGATAAAATTAGGTTTCCTCATTAAAGCCCAGAAAGAAAGAAAAGAAGTGCCAAATTAAAACAAAGTAAAGAATTCTTCCCCATTAATCTAAAGGTATCGCAATAACTTCGAATATCCCTGATAATGATTCATTACCCTCTGAGCTAGATTCCCCTGCCTCCCTAAAAAGTCTCGTTGTGGTGCCAACACATACGAGTACATTTTCTTCTTCTCCAACCATAACCCCATTAAAAACTCAATCTGTCTATTATATCATCCTGTATTATCACTAACAATGACTACTCCTCTACAATCTCCTATCGTCTCTGCTCATCATCTAACAAATACTGATTCCACTGTCTCTTCTATGCTAACAATGAAACTCTTACCTACCACCATTTCTCATGTAAAGCATTTTAAGGGAGATAATCCAAGATATGGGATTCATCTCTTCTTGCGTCATTTGGAGAAGATATTTTGCAAAGCGAATATAGAGCAGGACGAACATAAAATAGCATTGGTAAGAGAGTATATTGCACAGGTTAGTCCAGCCAGTTCTAGGTTAAACACAAGTGTTTTTTCTAATCCAAAGAATTTAACGTCATATGCCACATTTAGACAGTCACTTATTGATGTTTTGGGGGATGGTAAAGTAAATAAATCGTTCTCAAGGGTTCAAAGAATGATTAAAAGAAAGGCAAACAAAATAAATACATGGGAACTAGCAAAAGCACTTGCATCAGCAGGATCGCTAGAATTATATTCAAAGAAATCTCGCATCATACATCATGTATTACATACAACTCACTCCAGGGGTAAGAAGAATTATAATTTTGATACCATAACTCAAAGGGAATCACACAGACAACGTTGCAAACATTGTAACGAAGATAAGCATAAGACCAGTGAATCTGATAGTAATAAATATACAGGAAATTATCAAGGGAAATCAAAGCATAAATACTGTCATTCACATGAGTCAAATTCGTATTCCTTAAATGAACACATGATCCTTAACAAAAGGAAACAAAGCTTGCACAATCGAAACATGATGCATGAAACGAGACCACCACGATATTAAAATGGCATCAATAATCACATAAGTAAATAAATACTGCCCTGTCGTCGTAAATACCTATAATATAATAATAATCCCTGTCTAAGTATCACATACTAATATTTCATTAATGATAGACACAGGAACAGCAGTTTCCTTGTTATCGGATAATTCCTTTAACAAATTGTGCAACTTAGATCCCCAGCGGTTTTATAAACTAAGATTGAACAGGTGATATAAAATTGTCACATATGACAAATAATAAATGAACAGGTATTAGGGACACTAAACCCTTCCTGTACGGTTAGACAAAAACTAACCAAATACACATAATAATATGCACTAAACATAAAATAATACATTTTAGGTATTAATGTATTTTAATACAGGATTGTCCAGGCCAAAATATAAGTCCATAAATATGTATTGAAAACAAAACAAAAAACGGGAACTATTCCATTATCATAAAGGCCTACTGCACATAATACTATATTACCACTAAAATTCGTCCATAATTGAAGGTAGAGTTTCCATCTCATGTTACAACCACATATTAGTGTTCTATCCTTAGTAGAGTCTGGGAAAATAACCTGGGAATGTATCTACTTTCACTAATGTAAAGGATAATAATATTGCTACTATCTATATCTTTAAGAAATCAACTACCAATAATCAGGTAAAGAAAATGACATATTTATATGATCGGTACAAGATGGAAGTTAGGCTAAATACCACAAGAAATATTATATCAATTTTAACAGAAGAGTTAAAGGATAATCACATAAGGGAGAAACTTAGAAATTTGGTCAGGAGACGATATTTTCTAATTTATCGTGATAATTTTATTAATATACTAGCCACATATCAAAATGCGATTGCCCTACCTGGTAACATTTTTAGGAATAACCTATTTATAAATAAGCATATAGGCGACCATACCTTATACTAGACACAAAGTTATAAATGATAAATGAAATGTTGGATGAAAGTATTATTAAGATTTTAACTCCCCCTTTTAACAGTCAAATGTTTTTGGTTTCAAAAATGATGGTGAATTTAAGCCAGTACTTCTTATAGTACTGGCTACAAATAAATAATAAATATAAATAAATAATGCTACAAATAAATATAAATATCCCCTCCCTCCTTTAAGGATGTTTTCGCTAACATTGCTCAAACAAAACATATTAAAATTGGTCAGTGGACACTGGCAAGTAGCATTATATAATAATACATTTAATACGTCCTATGGTTATTATGAATACATTCGTAGACCATTTGGGTTACGTAATGCTCAATCAACATTTAAGCATATGCTAAATTTTCGTGTTAGTGTTATTAATAACGTAGTCATCGCTTACCCAGACAATTTGATTATTTTTCTAATAAGGTACGATCACAATATTTAACAATAAGGAAGGTTAAATAGACATTGCATTAGGTAGGCCTCAAACTTTAAATATATATGTTTCATTATATTACCAGGATATTATAATGATAGGTTATACATTAACCACCACTGGGCTCCATACACAATAGCATAAAATACGAACAATGAAAGTAAACTAACGTAAAATCACTCTTGAGTTTATGTTCGTATATAGAGAATCATTATAAAGACATTTTTTCCATTTAACTAACACACTAAAATAATCTCCTCAGGAGAGTGACAGATGTGTATGGAAGTCAGAAAAGTTAATAAAGGTTAATTAATGTCTGCTCCAATTAATGCATTTCCATATATATAATAATAATAATACATAATAATAATATCACGTGTACAGATGCTTCTTCAGTGACTTAGGCACTGTACTTATGTAAGATATAGCTAAGTTCTACGTCGGGTATCTACTTATGCATAACGAATATTTAATGCACAGCAAACTCGTTACTCTGCAACGGACCAGGAACAATTAACAAATAATGTTAGGGGCAATTCGTACTTTTAGAAAATCGTATTAGGCTATCCTTTACAAATACTCGTGAATCACTAATATATTCTTGGCTTACTATAATCTCAAACCTTAGCGTGAAAATTAGCCAGATATTATCGAACCATTAAGGAATTTCTCCCACATATTGATATTAACTACCTTCCAGGATGATTATAGATAAAAATAACAAATCCCTTAAACAATCATCTTGTCATTTACTTCCGAAGTCACTCATGGACGTGGTAAACATGCATAAACATTAGCAATTCCTATGCTAAAATATACTAAAACATTATTTAACTCTGAGGATGAAAATAATAGACGAGAATTACAGTCACTTCAATAACTTTTCCCATTATGATAAGATTTTTACAAAAAAAAAAAAAAAAAAAAAAAAACTTAGTAAAAGTGACTTATAACCCAATGAAAGTGATACATTAAATAATACTTCCCTCAGTGTTAATTACCCTTTTATCAAAATGCAACAGGACATCCTGGGAGAGAATATAAAAACAATCTCCATATAATAGACAATTAACATAAACTATGGGCAGATGAAAAAACATATACAGTATATCGCTCAGTGCGAAACATGCAATGCTCCATGACAGGAATATAATCCTGGACGAATCAGGAGACATAATAGGAATAATTCTACTTTCCTTACCAATTACAAATCAGGGCATAAATAAACTATTACCTATGGTTAACCATTTTTCTAAATATTTAGTGGCGGCACCACTCCATGATAAAAACCGCAAATAATACGTGCACATATATCTAATCCCAAATTATTTTATGCCTATATACATGTCCCAATATTATAAAGATATCTAATTTCAACTATATAAACACAAACGTTTGTATAACCATATCTCCCCATATCTCCCAGCAGCTAATGGTTAATAATACGGCAAAACCGTAAAATACAACAAGTACTTGGTGGCACAGAAACAATGGAAATCCCTCCACATGGAAAGACTGCATCAAAAAAATGACAGTCTATGAATACTACAAAACGTTGAAATAAAAGGAAATAACTCCTCAGGAAATACTATATGGCGTACAAGAAACGTCTTTCATATAATTATATGAGATAACAATTGCCACACAGAAGCCAGGCTACAACAAGGACAACTTCGCTGAACAACAGTGAGTTGCAGTTCAACAATTTCATCATGATACACAAGCAATTTTCGGGCTTGCAAGGAAAAAAATGCGTAATCGCCTACACAAGCAAATTTCGGGCTTGCAAGGAAAAAAATGCGTAATCGCCTACACAAGCAATTTACGGGCTTGCAGGAACAAAATGCGTAATCGCCTACACAAGCAATTTTCGGGCTTGCAAGGAAATAATGCGTAATCGCCTACACAAGCAATTTACGGGCTTGCAAGGAAATAATGCGTAATCGCCTACACAAGCAATTTTCGGGCTTGCAAGGAAAAAAATGCGTAATCGCCTACACAAGCAATTTTCGGGCTTGCAAGGAAAAAATGCGTAATCGCCTACACAAGCAATTTTCGGGCTTGCAAGGAAAAAAATGCGTAATCGCCTACACAAGCAATTTACGGGCTTGCAGGAACAAAATGCGTAATCGCCTACACAAGCAATTTACTGGCTTGCAGGAATAAAATGCGTAATCGCCGGTCTAATAAAGCAAATAATTCAAATGTTCACTCCAGGTGATACATAAAATAATACGGGTACCCGATCGAAGTTTAAAACTTCACACAGTAATATCTTTAGTAGGTAATAAACTAATAATAAAGAATATTTTTACCAGGCGGTTGATATTGTATATGTAAACAGGATAAAGAGATTGGTAAAGCGCGCAAAACCATCCAAAATAAGACCAATCCATATCACTGAAACATAACAATTTCCTCTTCTTAGTAAATTTATCCCTACTATATACTATATACTATATAATGAAATAATCAATTACAAACATAAATCCGATCGGTTTTCTATGAAATATAATAATAATTCTTATTACAGATGTGGCCCAAATCAACCTATATGGATAATAATTTTTATGTCTCTACTCTCAACAGCTCCAGAACCAGACGAGGAACACAACGAAGTACAAATGACGTCTTCAAGCCGAGAGCTCTCCTATACAATTTTATTAACAAGCAGATGAAAAGAAAAGAAAAATAAATAAACTAATGGTGACAAATGATATAATCACTATTTCTTACTCTTTACAGATTTTATCCCAGTGAGCAGTGGCTACAGCTACAAGTATTTACTGATACACTAGTTTATTTGACAGGTATCACACAAATGGAATCCAGCGACTAAGGTAATATTGTTCGCTTATTATACAAAATATATAATGGCTTGAGCCATCACCACAGCCCAGAGCGTGGTTGGAAATTTTTACGTGTATTTTCGTGAACATTATTTGGTACTGCTTACATAGTGGTATACACATATATCCTATAAAATAAAGGGTTATGAGACAAACTGTTGCATATCGTGGTAAGTGTAACAGGTAAAAAGCATTGCACAGAAATTAAAAACGAATTATAGAGCTTTACTTTACCAATAAAAGAAAATATTCACATATACTTAGTAAGCTTCTATTTATTTCTGCGGGAAGCAGGAAGCTGTATTACGAGTACGGAACTTGAAAGAAAGTACAACCATTTATTAGGAGAGTATTTACTGCGGGTAAGATAAGATCAACTCATACTTAATAACTATAATATGCAAAGGAAAAATCAGTGTGAAGTACTATCTTACCAAAATATCTTTCTTCCACCTATTTTAAATATTATTATACAATCGTGCGTAGTATTTTAATACAAGAGTATATACTCATTATTATTCCCATAGAAGGTAAAGTATTATTCACAAGCTACGCACTTCAAGAATTCCCAATGAAAATAGAAATAATCTTTTAATGTTCAAATTTCCTCCAAAAAGTATTATACTTAGTGATGATGTCATCAATGACACACACTCCTCAAGTACCATGTTGCATGTCCTTATTTATATGTTGGTCCTGCATAATTATTGGCAAGTATTCCTCCAAAGGATGCGAAATCTCCACTTGCTTTAAAGCAATTCAGGCACTATATGCATGTAATTCATATCTATTACTAATCAAACCTCTCTTATATCATCAAATTTCTATTTCTACTATCTATACTTACTTGCTGATAGACTATTAACAATATATTACCCTACTCACCCTACACATGGCATGGATTAAGGCTACTGTAGAGAGGCAGACTCAGATAAAATCGATTCAAGGGAATCGTTACATTGGAAAATAAAATATATAATTGCTAGACAATATATCCCACTCTCTTCCACCTTTCAATATATTTCATTTAATATCGACTTGTTTAATATCTCCCTATTATCAGTTGTTTCAGAAAAAAGTGAAGCTGGGAAGTTATTCAAGGAAACTGGGAATCAAACATCCTTCTAATATCAGTTGATTACTCCATATATTGATGAAAATAAAACTTGGTACAAATATTTATTATCCCATGTCTTATCTTTCTGGCAGGTACTATAAAAAATTTATATAGAAAAAGTCTACTGTCATATTTTGCATTGTATAAGAGAACTCTATCAATGTAGACTGAATTATCTTGTTATGGAAAATTAACATTTAGCTGTTATTGCACAGGCACAACATAGCAACAAGGCCTCTTCATTAATGTGTGAATTTTTAGCATAGGTTAGCTTATACACATAACTACAAGCACCTAGCTCAACACATTAATTTTAAGATTATTTCTTTATGTATGTACCAGTGTATTTTATTCATGTATTGATGTTCATTTTAAGTATATGATGTGCCTATGTCTTTGATGTCAATTTTATATTATTATTGAGGTATTCACTGATAATATCTTAGTTATTGTGTACCCTACCTACATTGTATGTTTGTTTCCACAATCAAGGTAATCTGAGACAGATTAGGGTAGCGAGAGCAGAGCGATTGTACACAATAAGGCAAGTGCTGTATGCCGCAATCATAAGATAATACACAGGTAAACAGACTGCCTGCCTAAGACCCTGTACACAAGATAAGCAGAGGGCAGATATTGGTAATAAACAGTGTGAGTCACAGTGGTACCCATGAGAGAGTAGAGAAAGAGAGAGTAGAAAGGAGAGTAGGGAGAGAGAGTAAGAGTAAGTCAAATTATTAAGGAATGGTCACAAGGAGATAGGCCCAATCCACAGATAATATAAACTGATTAGGTAGCAGAATGGGTAGGACTAAGAACACGAGGACTATACCTCATGACCACATGACTAAGACACGTGGCTTCCTACCACATGACCCACGTGGCATCCGGCCACGTAAGCATGACAACACACAGTAATAATTGTATCCAAAGACAACTGACAACTCAAGTGAAATTGTATATAAACAGTGACACTTACCTAATAGGTAGGATTCTTAAACTTGCTCCCTTAGGGCTATTATTACATAATTGTCTCGCCAAGAGAGACACATTACTCTATCAGAAAGAAGCACATCAATATCATTCTCTGTCTGTGTGTGTATAGAGATATAAGTGTAAATAAATGAACTTTCCATGTTACAACTGTGAAGTCAATTACCTTAGAAAACACCCACGTCTACGCTAACTAAATAATAATAATAACAATACTACAAGTCTCAAGAATCAAATACAAATAAGTTACCAGAGCTTGAACGAGTTAAAGCCTAACAGGACTGGTACATGTGTGTGTGTGTGAAAATGTGTGAGGTTGTGTGTGTTTGTGTTTGAGAATGTGAAGTGGTGTGTGTATGTGTGTGTGGGGGGGAATGTGAGGTAGTGTGGTGTGTTTGTATGTGTATGTGTATGTGTATGTGTGTGTATGTCTGTCTGTCTGTCACTCATACATTCCCTCAGTACAACATTTCAAAGTGTATTAATATAACTCACATATATTTTGTTTTCTTTTTTTTTTACATAACAGAACTAAAAGCAGTACATAGAATTTTCCTCCCTTTCCTTTTCCTCCATTTCCCTCTTTAATTCCATCGCCTTGTCTCCTTTCTTTTATTTTCTCCTTCTTCTTTCCTTCGCCTTGTCTTCTTTTCCTTCCTATATTATTCTCGTCTTTCCTCTTCCATTCTCCTTTTCATGTTTCACTTTTCCTTCTCTCTCTCTGTGTCTCCTTGTTATTTTTGTCCTACTAACTTTTCTCTTTTCCTCAGTTCTGTCCTTCCCTCGACTTTTTTTTTTTTACTTTAATTTCCTCTCGTTTCCTCTTTACTTCATTTTTCTCTCCCCTCAATTTCTGCTCTCTCTCTCTCTCTCTCTCTCTCTCTCTCTCTCTCTCTCTCTCTCTCTCTCTCTCTCTCTCTCTCTCTGTCTGTCTGTCTGTCTGTCTCTCTGTCTGTCTCTCTGTCTGTCTGTCTCTCTCTCTTATTCCTAAAAGGAAGAACAAAGGAAGAAAGTGAGTGGAGAAAATGAGGAGAGGGAATGTTGGATATGATAGATGGATGGATGGATATGGGTACGTTGGTGGTAATGGTGCCAATACACACACACACACACACACACACACACACACACAGAGAGAGAGAGAGAGAGAGAGAGAGAGAGAGAGAGAG
>JAWZYT010006332.1:17500-20000 GCA_034508575.1 Petrolisthes manimaculis | reverse complement strand
TATTATTGTTATTATTATTATTATTATTATTATTATTATTATTATCATTATCATTATTATTACCGTAAACAATTGAGTGTTGTTTTTACGGTAATTAGTTGGTCATTTCTACACACACACACCTAAAGCAGTTTGTGGCACGGGATACATTTGTGGTTATTATGGGAGTTGTTGTTGTTGTTGTGGTTGTTGAGGGAGAGATACGTGTGTATTTTTTTTTTTTTTTTTTGTGTGTGTCCCTTGAAGGATGTTATTTTTGCTGTTGCTGCTGTTGTTGTTGTTTATCTGTTAGTGGTTGTTGTTGTTTTTGTTTTGTTGTGATGGTGTTGTTGGTTGAAGGGATATAATAATTATGTGTGTTAAGGTTAAAATTTAGGCTCGTATTTCACTTAATTATTCATTATTGTCGTTTGTTTTTCCTTTTGTCCAGTGAATTTCAGGCACTTAATAATACTATAATCGGATTTATATGTGTGCATAATTATGTTGTAACGCAATGTCACTGAAAAAATGCACGTGGTTTGTCCTCGCGCATGACATTAGCGTGGAAACCTGGCGGAAAGTGGAAGCAATTGGACCAGACAAGCAGCGAGCCATCCAGTTATTATTATAGGTATAGTATAATGGTGGTGGTCAGTAGATAGGCTTCTCCGTTTTCCATTATTTTGATTTATTTCTCTATTCTATATAATTTTCCAGAGGTAATCTATGATATTATATTATAGACAAAAGATTGCCTAACATAATTTCGGGCATCCTACGTGAATATTTATTTGTTCGGGTACATAAATCTAGCGAAAAAAAATAACAACAACATTATTTAATACAATTTTTAATAAATCTCCATGATCGTATATATTTTTTAAATGATGCTAAATATAGAAATGATAATCTATCAAATTTAATTATTAAGGGGATAATTTTTCACTGGTATTCATGCATGTGGATTTTCTCGCAGATGTAGCCAGTGTTGCCGAGTGCAGGGAAATTTCTCTGTTCTAGGGGATTTTGAAGTCCATACAGGTTAATTATTATTATATAATCACTGTTCAAGCGTAAACAAGGATATAATTTCTACTACTAGACGAAATACCAACATAAAAACTTCAATACTCATCAGTAAACAGGGAATTATGGAAGCAAATAGGGAAATTCTAATGGTGAAGTTTAAGGAAATTTCGACAAGCAACAAGCCAAACACACCTGGCAACACTGGAGGCAGCCTCGTCCACATGTTGCCTCTCGTATCATCTTCTTACTTGTATGTGCTCTCGTATTTTTTTATTGTTTTTTTCATTTATTTCGTGTTTGGACTTCCCTGTGTTACTCTCCCGGGATGAATTAGGAACTGTGGATCCACGTAGCACCTTGCTGTAGTGTGTTGGGTGAGTGTTGTGTTGTTATTTGACTTTTATTACGTAATTATTGTGGTGTGGGTGAGTGAATGAGTGACACAGAATCCAACATGGGACTGGTGGTGTATTATTATATTATATTTATTTATTTATTATATTTGTTGGAGTGTGTGTGTGTGACAGAGAATCCAACATGGTACCGGTGTTATGTGTGTGTGTGTGTGTGACAGAATCCAACATGAAATCGGTGTTATTTTTATTTTTGTGTGTGCGTGACAGACTGACAGTCAATCCAATATGGCGGCCTGTTATTTTTTTTATTTTTTTTTTGGATGATTGATGTGTGGGTCGTATTCAAGGACATTATTTTGTGGTGTATACGATGGTGTGCTTGGTAACGGTACGATGGATGTATTGTTTGTCTATGCCAGTCATCGTACGCACAACAAACGTTCTTGAATATGGTAACCGAATATCTGTGGTTGGTGTATGTATAAGATGGCGTGGTATGTACCGATACGAAGCATCGTACCATAGTTACCACACCATCGTATAGGCTACACCACAAACGTTCTTGAATATTATAATCCTGTATTATTGCCATTCTTATTTATTATTTTATTTATATTTGTTTATATTTATTATTTGTTTACACTTTATATTTATTATTTGTTTATATTTATCATTATCTGTTTATATACATATTGTGTGTGTGTGTGTACGTGTATGATACTGTATATACCATTACACTATTCAGAATTATACATGGAGTAATAGTAATTTTGTACAGTCGGCCTCAGAAACCAACAAAAGCTATGTCACATGACCTACCAACCCATACATACATAATAATAATAATAATAATAATAATAATACTGTAATCTTAAAGTGCTTCTGTAACGTACCGGTAGTAAAAGAAAAGGGAAATAGATGAGTCCTACAAATATTGCCACGAAACACCACCTAGTTGGAAGGAGTTTGTTTCGTGGCATAGTTAGGAGGAATCAGAAGCATCCACTAAATCTCATAGCCTACACGATCACTGGGTCCTTTAGTTAATACATTTTTTCCTTATCTTTTGCCTCTTTCATTATAGCATTTCAATTCTTTTTCTAATTTCTTTTGCCTCTCTTTCCTCATAGCAT
>JAWZYT010006332.1:2500-10000 GCA_034508575.1 Petrolisthes manimaculis | reverse complement strand
GGTAGTGATGGTGATGGTGGTAATGGTGGTGATGTTGGTAGTGGTGATAATGGTGGTGGTGATGTTGGTAGTGATGGTGATGGTGGTAGTGATGATGGTAGTAGTGATGGTAGTAGTGATGATGGTAGTAGTGATGGTAGTAGTGATGATGGTGGTGATGGTGGTTTATATTTTTATTTTCGAATTTTTTTACTTTTCCTTTCGTCACCAACTCTTCGTAATGTAAACTTTAATGTCTCGTTTGAAAGTCTGGAGGCTTTAATCTGCCTCGACCTGCTGTCAACACACACACACACACACACACACACACACACACACACACACACACACACACACACACACACACACACAATTTCGCGAACACACACATACTCACACATTGGCGCACACACACACTTTTTCTCACACACATACTCACACATTCGCGCACACACATGCACACACTTTTTCTCACACACACATTCACACACATTTTTTCTCACACACATGCACACACATTTTTTCTCACACACACTCACATTCGCGCACACACACACACATACTCATACATTCGCGCACACACATACTCACACACACACACACACACACACACACACACACACACACACACACACACACACACACACACACACACACACACACACACACACACACACACACACACACACACACAGTACTCCAAACCTTACCAAACTATATATAAAAAAAACTTTCCTTCTTCACCACTCACTCAGCCTTCATGAAACTCCGAGGTGAGAATTACAATGAACCTCAATATTTATTTTCACACACATTTTCACACTATATTTTCACACTATATTTTCACACTATATTTTCACACCATACTTTCACACACACATTTTCACACACCCCTAACTCTCCCCTCTCACGCCTGTCCCCCTACTCCCGCACCCCCTCCCCAAGCCTGTCCCCTACTCCTGCACCCCATAACCCCCCCCCTTCAAGCCTGTCCCCCTATTCCCGCACCCCCTAAAGGTGATACCATAATTCTTTTTTGGTACATTGGAGTGCCTTGATTCCTCCAAAGTATGCCAGGAAACAGAACCAGGAGAGCAAAACTAATGGCGTTCTGTTGCTTGGAGTAGTTTGGAGGATTCAGTTGCTCCAATTTTACCAACACCGAAAATCCTCCTTAATATAGACAGATATAGATACGATATTTAAGGAGAATTTTTAAAGTATAGATAAGAACTGATAAAACGTGATAGAAAATGTTTATATCAATACTTTTTTAAGACAGGCGTGTATTTTTATTTTATTTAGCATATTTTGTGAAGTATGAAAAGGCTTCTTCTTCTTCTCTCTTTCGTAAATTTGATATATATCGAAAATGTAAACTATCTCTCGTCTTCCTTCTTTCCTTTCCTTCCTTTTGTCTTCTTCCTTCCTCTCGTCTCCTTCCTTCCTCTCTTCCTCTCTTCTCCTTCCTCTCCTTCCTTCCTTCCTCTCTTCTTCTTCCTTCCTCTCTTCTCCTTCCTTCCTTCCTTCCTCTCGTCTTCTTCCTTCCTTCCACTCGTCTCCTTCTTTCCTTCCGTCCTTTCCTTCCTTCCTTCCTTCCTTCCTTCCTTCCTTCCTTCCTGCCTTCCTTCCTTCCTCTCTTCCTACTTGTTTACACTCCTTCATTTTGGTCTTCTCTTCTCCTACTCATGTTTATCATCTTATTTTCTCTCCTCTCCTCCCCTCTACGTTTATTTCTTTCCCATTCTCTCTTTATACTTCCTCCTATTACTTCTCTCCTTTCCTTCTCCTCTCTCCTCTCTCCTTTCCTTCACCTCTCTCCTTTCCTTCTCCTCTCTCCTTTCCTTCTCCTCTCTCCTTTCCTTCTCCTCTCTCCTTTCCTTCTCTCTCCTTTCCTTCACCTCTCTCCTTTCCTTCACCTCTCTCCTTTCCTTCACCTCTCTCCTTTCCTTCACCTCTCTCCTTTCCTTCTCCTCTCTCTCCTTCACATTCATTTCCATCCCAGTCTCGCCTTATATACATCATCCTTCTTCTCCTCTCTCTTTTCCTTCACATCTGCTGCCCCCTTATTTATTTCCCTTTCCCCCCGCCCCCTGTGGTTTAATCTGACTTGATATACATGCCAATTCTCGCTCCATTGACAACCCCACACACACACGTAGTATTAAATCACTCATTCATTCACTAACTAACTAACTAACTAAAGGTCAAGGCTGAGTCCCTACTTATACTTATATATACTTACTTATACTTATATACTTACTTATACTTATGTACTAACTTATACTTATATACTTACTTATACTTATATATTTAGGTACTTATACTTATCTACTTACTTATACTTTTCCTTCTGATATGATACCTTTATTTCCCTGTATTTATTTATTTATTTATTTATTTATTTGTTTGTTTATTTATTTATTTCTCCCTTCCAGTGCATTCAGTGGCTTGGATAACTTATTGGTAAACTTGGGGTGGGGGTGGGGGGGATTTGGGGGGTGCGGGAATAAGGGGACAGGCTTGGGGTGGGTAGAAAGCCTGTCCTTTATTCCTGCAACCCCCTAACCCCCCCCCCCCCCAAGTCTGTCCTCCTATTCCCGCATCACCTAACCCCCCACCATCAAAGCCTGTCCCCACCCCCTGACCCCCCCCAAGTCTGTCCCCCTATTCCCGCATATGTGTGTGTGTGTGTGTGTGAGAGAGAGAGAGAGAAAGAGAAAGAGAAAGAGAAAGAGAGAGAGAGAGAGAGAGAAAGAGAGAGAGACTATCTAATGTACCAAAACTAAGTACAATATATTAACCTATAAATTACCCCATTCATTAATTCGAACAGGTGTTTAATTAAGGGACTCTGTGATATAGAGTATGAGAATTGGAGGTAATTGAGTCCTTCAAATAGTACCACGAAACACCACCGCCTATAGGGAAGGAGCGTGTTTCGTGGCATGGTCAGGAGGAATCAGAAGCCTCCAATACTTTTCATATACGATTACAGGGTCCTTAACTTTTTTGAAGTAGTTTATTCGTCAGGGGATTTAGACTCATTCAACTCGTAATGACACATATGAAACATTAATTCCTTTGAGCACCGAGACATACATTCATACATACATACACATATACATACATAGGCTATATACATTCATACATACATATATATATATATATATATATATATATATATATATATATATATATATATATATATATATATACATGCATACATATATATATACATGCATACATATATATATATATATATATATATATATATATATATATATATATATATATATATATATATATATATATATATATACATACATACATACATACATACATACATACATACATACATACATACATACATACATACATACATACATACATACATACATACATATATATATATATATATATATATATATATATATATATATATATATATATATATATATATATATATATATATATACATACATACATATATTCATACATACATACAATCCCGAGCACTAATAATTATACACACCTTTGACTAAAACTTTGAAACCGTCTAAATCTCACCAACGAACGCATTCCAATATGGAAATCATATTGTGTATTTATTTACTGTCTCTAACGAGGTATTCCAAACACACCTGTATACTTATTAGTGCTTGTGACTATACATACACACCCTAATTCACTTTGGTTACATCGGAGTGCCTTGATTCCTCCAAAGTATGCCAGGAAACAGGACCAGTTGAAAAAAAATGGTGTTCTGTTGCTTGGAATAGTTTGGAGGATTCAGTTGCTCCATATTTACCAACACAAAATTTCCCCCCTTAATTAAAGGGACCCTGTGATGTTGTCGTCTGAAACTTGGAGGTAAATAAGTCCTTCAAATATTGCCACGAAACACCACTACTTATAATTATGGCAGGAGCTTGTTTCGTGGCCTAGTTAGAAGGAATCAGAAGCATCCAATTTTCGTACACGATCACAGGGTCGTATATATTTAGTGGATTCGGGTTTTTAGTGTCTATTAAATTTGGAGACAGTGAGTTATATTGGTGTTTACATCTGATAATGTACACAGGGTAAACAATACTGATAGTTGTGTAAATTCTCGACACACACACACACACACGCAGAGGGAGAGGGAGGGGGAGGATATTACACACACACACACACACACACACACACACACACACACACACACACACACACACACTACATAGAGATAGAGAGGGAGGGGGAGGATATTACACACACACACACTATATATATATATATATACAGAGGGGGAAGGTATTACACATATACTCACACTCGCACACACACTACATATTATGGAGGGGGAGGATATTACACATACACACACATTCCAATTTGATATGAATTTAGGCCAGTACTCCTCCCCGGTTAACGAAGCGAGACACTCAGCATACAACGTAATGCATAAACCTCTTGTGTGCAAATGGCAAGGCTACTGGAGAGAGAGAGAGAGAGAGAGAGAGAGAGAGAGAGAGAGAGAGAGAGAGGAGAGAGAGAGAGAGAGAGAGAGAGAGAGAGAGAGAAAATACAAGACAGTGTATAATTATGTATGTCAGGCAGAGAACAATATCAGTGTATATATATGAGAGAGAAAGAGAGAGAGAATACAAGACAGTGTATAAATATGTATATCAGAGAGAGAGAGAGAGAGAGGAAGGTGGTAGAGAGAGAGAATAATCAGGACTGTTTACTCTGGCAGGCTATAGAAGTAAGACCCCCTGGTGACCACTAATGGAACTAAACAGCATTTAAGGCCAATGTAGATAGTGGCAAGGCTCTCTCTCACTCTCTCTCTCTCTCTCTCTCTCTCTCTCTCTCTCTCTCTCTCTCTCTCTCTCTCTCTCTCTCTCTCTCTCTCTCTCTCAATTAATTTATTTTGCTTTCACTTTGTCTCTAACTACATACATATACACTCTCTCTCTCTCTCTCTCTCTCTCTCTCTCTCTCTCTCTCTCTCTCTCTCTCTCTCTCTCTGGCAGGATGTAAGATTATTGAAGTTTTTTATTTATTATACTCTTTTCTTACTCTGTGTGATTCTATTATTTCACTCCCTTACTTTTGAAACCGTCCCTTCCTTACTTATATACTCTTAAATACTCTTTTAATCTAATGCTTACTTTAATCTTTTGCTTACTTTAATCTTTTGCTTACTTTAATCTTTTGCTTACTTTAATCTTTTGCTTACTTTAATCTTTTACTTACTCTAAACTTTTGCTTACTTTAATCTTTTACTTACTTTAAACTTTTGCTTACTTTAATCTTTTACTTACTTTAAACTTTTGCTTACTTTAATATTTTGCTTACTTTAATCCTTTGCTTACTTTAATCTTTTGCTTACTTTAATCTTTTACTTACTTTAATCTTTTACTTACTTTAATCTTTTGCTTACTTTAATATTTTACTTACTTTAATCTTTTACTTACTTTAATATTTTGCTTACTTTATCTTATTTTTGTAACGTTGTAAATTTACTCGATTATAGAAGTGTCTTGCTTTTTTTGCTTACTTTACTTTTACATTTCTTGATCATTCCTTCCTTACTCAAAATCATAACTTTTTAGCATTCCTACTTCTCACTTTTTTACTCATACGTTTAAAAAAGTTCACTCACATCCTTCTTACTCCTTTCTTACTCCTTTCTCTAGTATTTCAATTATTTTTTACTTTTCTCTTCCTTACTCATATACTTCCTCTCTCTTCCTTCTTACTAATTTCTCTATTATTTAAATACTCATAATAATATTTTACATTTCGCTTATATATTTTTACTTTAAGCTAATTCCCTCTTATCATTCTTATTACTCCTTTCTTTAATTTCAATCATATACCGGTACTTACTTTTCACTTACTCATAATACTTCCTATATAATTATACTCTTAAGGGTGTGTGGGAATAGGGGGACAGGCTTGGGGGGGGTTTGGGGGGTGCGGGAATAGGGGGACATGCTTTCTACCCACCCAAAGCCTGTCCCCCTATTCCCGCACCCCCCCAGTCCTCCCCAAGCCTGTTCCCCTACTCCCGCACCCCCCCAGTCCCCCTCAAGCCTGTCCCCCTACTCCCGCACCCCCCCAGTCCCCCTCAAGCCTGTTCTCCTACTCCCGCACCCCCCCAGTCCCCCTCAAGCCTGTCCCCTATTCCCACACCCCCTTAACCAGTTCACTCTCATCCTTCCTACTCCTTTCTCTGTAATTTCGGGACTCATCTACAATGCAAATAAAGAAAGACATCACACTGACAGTCAACTAGGGACGTGCATTCATATTTAATTTACATAGTTAAGGTGAGTAATTCGGTGTTGGTAAATTTGGACCAACTGAATCCTCCAAACTATTCCAAGCAACTGAGCACCATTATTTTTGCTCTCCTGGTCCTGTTTCCTGACATATTTTAAAGGAATCAAGGCACTCCAATGTAACAAAAGCGAATTCGTATACCTTTAGGGAGTAATATGGTATAATTTTGGTTCATTGGAGTGCCTTGATTCCTCAGTAGTGTGCCAAGAAACAGAACCTGATGAACAAATGGTAATGGTGACTTGTTGCTTTGAATAGTTTGGAGGAATCATTTTTTTTTGGTTTAGCTGATGGGGATATTTAATTAGCAGGCTCTTTCTTAACCATTATTTCTCATCTTTATAAATGAATATAAAAGTTGATTAAGATTTACCAACACTGTAGTTACTACCCTATTAATTAAGGGAACTCATCCTAATATTAATTGTATGTATTGATAATAATGATAATGGTAATAATAATAATAATAATAGTAATAATAATAATAGTAATAATAATAATAATAATAATAATAATAATAATAATAATAATAATAATAATAAAAAAAAACTGACTGACTGACTGGTGGATGCATGTATTTCATTTACGAGGTAATTTGCCTTTATGTTTGTGCGAAAAAGTAATTTGCTAATGACATTATCGATAAATTGAGGGACATTACAGTTACTGGCGTTACAACTTGAACTTATAATTATAATCATCAATAATTAAGAGACTTGTTTGTGTTATATTTAGAATTTTGTTATATATGTTTCATCAATATTCAGATTTTTTTAGATTTTGTTTGTGTTTTATTAATATTCAGACATTTTTATTTTGTTTGTGTTTTATCAATATCAAATTTTTTTATATATTTTTTTTGTGTTTTATTAATATTCAGAAGTGTGTGCTTTGATTGTTTGTTTGTATGTTGTATTTTTGTATGTTTGTATTTTTGTTTGTATGTATTTTTGTTTGTATGTTGTCTTATCAGTATTAATATTTTTGTTTGTTTGTGCCTTTTCTATCCCTTTTAATATTGTCCACAATTTTTTGTTTTTGTTTTTTTCAGTTCCTTTTTTTATCAATATTCTGAAACAAAAAAGGCTTTTCTGTCCCATTTCGAAATCCAAGAGAGGAATATATAGTTTCTTTTGGTACATTGGAGCCCCTTGATTCCTCCAAAGTACTCTAGAAAACAGGATC
>JAWZYT010006331.1:0-22111 GCA_034508575.1 Petrolisthes manimaculis | reverse complement strand
AGCTATTACTACTATTACAACAACTAAGAACTACTACTACTACTACTACTATTATTATTATTACAACAACTACTATTAATACTACTACTATTACTACTACCACTACTACCACCTCAACTACTATTACTATATAGTACTACTACTACCACCTCAACTACTATTAATATATACTACTACTACTTCTACCAACATTATCCATTCTCCTTTTACTTTCACACACACACACACACACACACACATGTTACTCGTGAGAGGCTATGTGCTAATTAGGGTTATGAGAGAGAGAGAGAGAGAGAGAGAGAGAGAGAGAGAGAGAAGTGATTTAATAGTATGTAATTTATGTCTTCCTGTCATCTTCACACCTTCTCTCTCTCTAATATCTTCCTTCTTCCCTTCCTTCCTTCCTTCCTTCCTTCCTTCTCACTCTGTCATCTTCCTTCTTCTCTTCCTTCCTTCTTTCTCTGTCATCTTCCTTCTTCCCTTCCGTCCTTCCTTCCTTCCTTATTTCTCTCTCTAATATCTTCCTCCTTCTCTCTTCCCTTCCCTCCTTCCTTCCTTCCTTTCTTCTCTCTCTAATGTCTTCCTTCTTTCCTTCCTTCTCTCTCTAATATCTTCCTACTTCTCTCTTCCCTTCCCTCCTTCCGTCCTTCCTTCATTATTTCATTCCTTTCCTCCCTATCATATTCTTCTATTTTCTTCCTTCCTTCCCACGTCCCTCCTTCCTTTATCATTCCCACCTCTTCTCCCTCCTATCTCATTCATTACCATTCCTTCCCATCCCTCTTTACCATAACAGAGAGAGAGAGAGAGAGAGAGAGAGAGAGAGAGAGAGAGAGAGAGAGAGAGAGAGAGAGAGAGAGAGATGTAAGTTTGGTAAGGGTCAAAATGTACACACTTCACTTTCCCTCATGGCAAGTGTGTGTGTACAAACACTCATACACACACAAACACACACACACACACACACAAACACCCCCCCAATACACACACAAACACACACAAACAAACAAACACATTTTCAACATCCGTGGGAGATATAAATATCGGCTTCCGGTAATATTTTAATGTTTGTTTGTATGTGTATCTGTCTCGTCTGTGTGTAATAATAATAATAATAATAATAATATACGGTTTATTAGTAAATGGCAGCTGATAGGCTGAAAATATACATAATACATTTAAAAAATAAAAATAAAATGAGGATGAATGAATGAGTACATGTATAAATATTAGGGATGAATAAAATTGAACCTGTTTGGGTGATCTGGAAGGCAATCTGTTCCTCCAAACTTGCCAAAGAGAGAGAGAGAGAGAGAGAGAGAGAGAGGGTTTAAGTGGTTTGTTTGAGAGAGAGAGAATATGTGTTTGTTTGGGAAAGAGAGAGAGAGAGAGAGTCAGAGAGAAAAGTGAGTGACGCGAGAGCTTTCGACGTCATCAACATATTCAACCAATCACAGTGCCCAGTTTGTTGTGACGTCACCCGAGTTCAAGTTAGAGTCCAATGAATCTTTGGGTTATGCTGCCTAATATGAGGAACTATCCTTAGATATGAGGAATTTGAGATAACCATGGGGAAATTATATACAGATTGTTCAAGAGTTAATGGGGATATATCTACCAGGCAAAATATCAAGATGGTAATTGTGTTATTATCTTTAAGAGTAAATAGTATATATAAGACTTCAAAAGTAAACAGGGAATTTTTGAGGTAAACAGGGGAATTCTGATGTTGAAGCTGGGGAAATTTCGTCAAGCAGACCAACCTGGTAACACTGATATTGGGGAAGGCTTCAAGGCTCAGCAATTCAGGGTTGTCAACTTTTCTCGTCAGTATCGTGCACGCCGTCGTAGGGGAGTGTGTATCTCTGCGTGTGTGCTGTGAAGTTTGTTGTTGTCCCCCCCCCCTTCATCGCTCGCTCCTCGCATCTCGTATTGTTTATATATATTTATTTACCCCCACAACACGGATTTATCTCGTGAATAGTTCCCCATAGTGATTACTGGTACAAGGCTGATAATAATACAATATATATAATAATAATACATAGTGATTGATGGTGAATATACAGTGACGCTAGCTCCAAGGATTTTTTTTTACAGCGCCCGACGAGTATTCAGCTTGACTTTTGGGACAGCAGAAAGGTGAGTGTGCGAGTATGTATGTATGTGTGTGTGTGTGTATTTGTGTGTATACAGAAAAGTGAGAGAGATAGAGAGAGTGAGAGAGCAGCAGCAGCAGCATCAAAACTTTTCGTCAGAGGTTGTCTATATCTTACTAACTTTTTGACTTGTGTATGTGTGTGTGTTTCTGTTGCATGGAGAAAGGGAACTTCATCATTTATCTTAGTAATAAAACCTTAATGTTGTTTAAAAGGTTTGGTAGGACTGAACTTATACAGTGATCTTTTATGTCAAAGTTTTTTCCCTAATGTTACGGTACCAGTGGTTTGAATTATTATTGCTATTATTATACAACATTTTATATATCCAGTTACATATAAATCTCAGTGTTTGTGTCTATTTAAAATGTTTATCTCATTACTCAAATTAATTCCTTGAAGGCAAGCGTATGGTTACCGGTAGGTTTACTCTATAAACACATTAAAATTTGTATATCACTTGAAACAAAAAAAATACCCTGACTGATGAGTGATGACTGAAGATATTTGCAAATGTCGCCTCCTTTTTTATGTTAAAGTTTCCACCCTCGTGTGACACTTGCCAACTTAAGGATTCTGTCCATATTTAAGTTTTACTTGTAAAGTTTGATATTTACTTCTTGTACAGATTATTGTGTTACTGTACGTCACCTCACCTTGTTAAAACTTAGTATAGAAACTTATCTTTGGAGGAGAATTGTCTTGGTGTTGTATTTCACTTTTCAAACCTTTTTAACTGAGAGTGACTGATGTAGTCTACTTTACACAATAGTATTACGTATTCTTTTTTCCCGTCAACCTCGAGTTTCCACGTTTAAATTGCATTTAAGTATTTGTGCTTTCTCATTTTGCAATACAAATTCTCTGTATTACGTTACATATCTCTTCCGCTTAATGTTACATCATATCGTTTGTATATTCGTAATTATATTTACTTCCATCACTCAGCAGTATGTAGATCACACCTCGTTTTGCAAGTTAAATGGACAGGACGCACTCTTTTTACTTCAATTTAAAATCTGTCCCAACTTAAAACAACATCCTACGTAGAATCACACCAGGCTACTCTCACCGGTAATACTAATGCTTGTTAAAAATGCAACGCCAGATTAGGCAATCCCCATGTAAAATCGATTCCTCCAAAGTATGCCAGGAAACAAGGCTAGATTAACATAAATAATGGTGGCCTGATGCTTGGAATAGTTTGGAGGATTCAGTTGCTCCAGATTTAGCCTACCTGCCTTTTCAAAACTATCCGTGATATTTCTTTATTTTATTTTATTTTAATTTTTTGGCACTGTTAATGTCTCTTAATTAGACTAAGTACTGTGCTTTAATCTCGTACGTGTGTCTCTGGCTCTGTCAGGCCTAGCGATAGAATTATTACCCCATTATTCTTATTATTTTTAAAGCTGAAATGAATAGGGTAATTTGTTTAAAGAGTGCGTAAGAGAAGCACGGGAGTGAATAAGAGTGATATACAGAAGAAAGAGAATAATTGAACGAAAGATGTATAAAAGAGAAGAGAGAGAATAAGAGAGTAACCTATAGAAAATGAAAATTAGAGTGAAGTGCAGAAGAAAGAGAATAATTGAGTAACAATATGGGAGAGAGAGAATAAGGGAGTGAATAGGAGGGCAGTGTGAGTGAGTCGTATGATCTTTACAGTCACTCACTCACTCAGTTGAGAGAGAGGGAGTGAGTAAGTTAAGTCGGCTACCACCAGAGGTCAGTGTAATCGGCTTGTTTGGCTGGCTAGTGATGCCGTACATGTATTTCTGTGTCTATATATGTGTGTGTTCATTCATAGTTACCTCGTCTTGGATTCACATATGTATTAGAATATAACATGATCTGGGTGGTTGGGAATAGCTGTCTATATGATCTCCAGTTTAAATAAATATACCATAGTCTGGTTTGTCTTAACATTTATTTAGGCTAGGGTGATATTTTTGATCAGTGGAATGAATTTATACAATTTTTTTTATCAGTGATAGCTTGGCCTATTTGCTTTGTTTATATTTAAGGTACAGGTATGAAGAAATAATTAAAAATAAGTCCTAAAATCATGCGTAATGCGTTGGAGATGCGTAGACTAGTTACTGCGTTGGAGTGAGCATAAACCGTGGTGTGTGTGTTGGAGTGGCGTAATTATTGCCAGATAGGGATGGTGGGAATCGACTGTGCGTGTGAACTGAATTATCGATCGCTTTTTTTTATTAAAGCAGCGCGATCATGGGAACGGTACTAAAAGCTTAGAGAGAGAGAGACTTTCTGTATTATAAAGCATCCCTTCTACAGAATTATATGGCTGTGTTCATTTTTGTATCATGTCTATCGTAAATGTCTAAGATTAATATTAGCATTGGCATGCCTTTGAGCAATACCTAGATTTGCTCTAAGACAAAAAAAAACTCAATTCACTAAAGTACAAAGTAGGACAAAAGCCCCGTGTGTGAACTGGACACCAAGTGTAACCTAGTCACCCATCCACCGTTGTTCACTTTGTTCTGGTGTTGTGTGACTTGTAACATTGCATGGCTTCCCAGGTTATTGTTACAGCATTTCTGTTGTTGTATACTGTCTTTGTCTATTTCTTCTCACATGCAGTATAGGCTAGGCTAGTTAATATCGTACCTTATAGTAATAGTAGTAGTAGTGGTGGTGGTATTATTTATTTTGTAGTTCTAATAATGATTTTTTTTTCATGCATACATTATCCAAACCTTAACTTATATATTATGTAGTTTAAGAACTATGATTGCTCTTTATATTACAGTCAACTCCGGTCGTCAATACCACCACTTGATAATTCATAACTCGTACCACACACACAAAAACACTACAGTATACTCTTTCTTTTGGACACACACTCACTCACCCACACGGCACACACACACAATTCGCTTTCTTTAGTTTACATTCCCACACATATTATTATACGAACATTGAATGTGAAATTATGGGGTTGCATGTACAGTCACGCCCACTAGTCCTGCAACACCTTCAATTGAAAGGTTGCGAAACAATTGATGTTGTTGGTGTCTGTAATATTGGTTTATGAGATTCTCCCTAATGGCTCGCTTTCATTCACGCGATGTAGGACTTTTGATCGTGACTGTACATGTAGTTAATTCACACCTGTGTTTTGCTTGTATCTAGGTCACACCAGACTAAACCGAACCATAGCTCATGTAGGCTATATTTTTTCATTGGCGAATATATGCCGACTTTCCTCGTGTATTTCTTAGATTTTTCAAAACCAAATTATGTCGAAATTTCACCCATTCTATACCGGTACTTATCTGCAACCTATAAACAATGGAATGTAGGCTATGTACACCCCACGTGAAGTCTATACTGCATAATTATTTAAGAATATATTACTTGGAAGGAAATCTGTGCATTTCCAACGAGATAAAAAAGGAGAGTCGTAGAATAAGTGTGAAAGCTTTGGACAAACATTCTTTCTTGGAAGGTGATGAGCCAAGCCTAATATTGTTCCACGAATCTGAGTTAGCTTAGCCGCCGAGTTGCACCATTTTGTACCGTGGTTGTAACCTAGTAAGTGTAGGGTGAGGTTGGTAATAATTGTGGTTGTTGTGGTGGTGGTAATGGTTGCAGTGCTGGGTCGATTTGTGGTAGCTTAGTTGTGTCGGGGGAATGGTTGGTGGGTGGTTTTGGTTGTAAATAAAATTGTTGTATTGATTGTGATAGTAATAATGGTTGTAGTAGTTTTTTTTTATAGTAGTGGGCAAATATTTGCTTAAATTATTATGAACCTTGTGTTAGTAGTTGTAAGGTTGACGTGGTGTTGAAAGTACATGCAAAAGAATTATAACGGACCAAATTGGGGCTTGCAACATTCTTTCTTGCATTCACTGACTGGCCCTTCTTAGTGGTGGTGGTGGTGGTGTTGGCGTGGCTTGTGCAAATTAGAACGCCATGAATGAGAAGTTGTATGCCTGTGTTTTCCCACGAGATTTTTTTATTAATTTAAGTTCGTCTGGCCTTTTCCTGCTAGATTTATGTTGTGGTGTGTGTTTATTACTATTCCTTCTACTACTATCACTATTACGACTACTACCAACACTCATTATTAGTATTTTATACCATGAGTTATCGTGCATAGTCATCACAAGTTGATCTGTTTTGCAAGTGTTCGTTTAATGTGTTGTTTTAATGCCTCCTTCAATCATGATAACACACGCACACATGGAGGCTATGATGTATATATACATATTCACGCACACATAACCTCTCGTGGACATTGGATTACAAGCACATGAATGCTCCCACTTTGACACACAGGCACAAAAGGAGGCTAGGTTGTACACATAGGCTACATTACATAGGCTACACAGAGAGAGAGAGAGAGGCTACAGCACACACACACACACAAGGTGTACGGTACCACTACAACACGTCTCCTTCATTAAATCAATACCTTGTAGTGTAGGCTAGGTTACAGTATGTGGGTTCCCGATTGATCTGCTTAACATACACACAGGCTATAGTGTATGTATTCACGCACGCATTAACACACACACACACACAGGCTACGATGTATATATTCACGCACACATTAACACACACACAGGCTACGGTGTATATATTCACGCACACATTAACTTTTGACACACACACACACACGGCTTACATAGACTAGGTTATATCCTTTTCTGACTGACTGATGGAGAGAATGTGTCACAAGCTTATCACTCAGCTGTTGAATACTCTTGCATATGGATGTGCTAGCTATCAATGACTGTGTGTGTGTATGTATAACTACGTATGTATATCCTTAGTTCCTAACCCCCGTGTGTATGTGTGTGACAGACCAAATGTGTGCGTGAATGAATATGTATACATCCTCGCCTCAGTGTGTGTGTGTGTGTGTCGTTCGTTCTCGCCTTCCCTCACTTCTTATTACCGTATATCGTGTCAGGTTGGTCGGCTCATATTTTAGCGGAATCTCTCGTGACGTCTTGACTCGGTTATTATGGGATTAGAAAAGTATATTTTATTTGTCGGCGAGTTTGTCTGTCTGTCTGTGTGTGTGTACCTAATCAAAGATATATATATATATATTATTCTTTGATTGTCTGCCTGTCTGTCTAGGATATATTATAGCATTTAATTATATGTTTTTCTTTGATTGTCTGTGTGTCTGTCTAAGATATATTTATGTAATTTTTTTTATTGTGAATCTGTCTAGGTTAGCCTCTATATTTTTCTCTTTGATTTTGCTGACCTTTATATCCACCTTGTTAATTTAGTGGCTTCCTCATTTTATTTACTGGCTTTTTCGTTGAATATAGCCTAATGCAGACTAAGACAAAAAAAAACACCCAAAATGTAGTACCGTATTATGTGCTTTTCTACAAATTTTAAATACCAGAATATACGCTAAATCGTTTATCTAATGCCATGTTATATAGAAGATAATGAGCTATCAATGAGGGGTGGGGGGGGGGGGCATGTTCACCAGGATAAGCAGAAAGAAAAAGAAAGAATAGTAGTAGCTTGCTGTGTATCCTAATCCCAATCCTCTGTTTTCCGGGTCACTTTTCCCTCTCGTCCAGTGATCCTATTTAGAAGTTTATAAACCCTATTGTGTGAGACAGGGAATACGTTCATAGGGTGAGTGTCAAATAGTAAAGTGAAGAGTGTAGATATGAAAATAATATATATACTTTATATACAAAATAATCTGGTCTTGAATACACCCTTGATAACAGTGATGTTTTTTTAGTAGTGTGTTGTCTGCAATCTTTTTTCACCTTTCACTCCTCAGATGTCAAGAATTCCACGTTATCCATGTCTTGGGGTGGTGGTAGGGATGGGGATGCATTTGTTATTGTAAAGGGCGGAGGTGTTGTGTGTTTATTTTGTTGTTTTTTCAACGGTGCACAGTGGTGGTGATGGTGATTATGCGCTTGACATTTCAAACTATCCCGTGTCGATTCTTGGAAAATTTTAATATTGTAGTAGAAAAGTATGCTTTGGTGACTTGTAATCGACACACACACACACACACACACACACACACACACACTCTCTCTCTCATCAACACACACAAACACACTCTTTCTCTCTCATCAACACACACAAACACATTTCTGTAGGCTAAGCTGAATGTCAGTCAGTCGGGGTTAAGCAAGGGACATGAATTTGTATTTTATTTTTACGTCTCGACCACTCCCTTTGTTTCTTTTGGTACTCCTTTTTCGTCACTCACGCATACTATGACTTTTTTTTCGTCTTTCACTTTTTATTTCCTTTCTCTTTCTTTGGCACTTACTCTTTTATTTATTATTATTTTTGATCGGCCCCTTTTATATTCTTTTTGGTATTCGTCTCTCAGCCACCCTCATCCCTCGTTCGTATTTTTTCGTCACACACACCCTCTCCCTCATTTTTCCTCTCCTCTCTTTTCTCCCTCGTAAACCGTAGCAAGACACATGGCCGAGGCAAGACAGACAGGCATGCATTCAGGAGGAGGGTTCGTGTGTGTGTGTGTGAGGAAGGTTCGTGTTTGTGTGTGTGTCAGGAAGGTTCAGTGTTCCGTGACTCACGCTAGGATTCGTGAGTTGAGAGATACTGATGGCATATTAGCGATTTTTACCACGACCCAGGGTTTAGAATATCTGTTTGGGTCCGAAGAATATCACTAAAGAAACACACACCCATAATCGATTAAAGGTCAAAGTAGGATATGCTATAACTACGTTGATTGTTTCTTTCAAGTGCAAAGTAGAGAAACAATGAAGATACAATTATATTAGTATCATTAAAAGCATCTAGCCTATATCACGACACAGTTTGGAGGATGAATCCGCATGCAGCCCTCCATCCAATTAACCCAAAAGAGGTTCTCCATTTAAAGGGGAAGTTTTGTGTTGGTAAATCTAGTGCAGCCGATTTCTCCAAACTATTCCAAGCAGCAGAACACTATTATTATTGCTATTCATGTCCTGTTTCCTGGCATACTAAGGAGGAATCAAGGCACTCCGATGTACCAAAAATAAAAAAAAAGGTTCTCCACTTAATATAATAATTCGTTGATTGCAGGAAGGTAATACAAGGGTTTGTTTTGGTAATGCAAAGGTGTTTTACGTTTCCTTTACAGTCCACACGTTAGGCTATCGTTCCAGAAGAAGCATCCCTTTTTGGTGTTCGGAGGCGCCACAAACCACCTTATGCATCCTCTCTTGAAAACACTCTCTCTCTCTCTCTCTCTCTCTCTCTCTCTCTCTCTCTCTCTGTTTGGTGTGGCGGCCTGCTGTTGATGTGGTTGCTTGCTTGGTGTGGTAGCCTGCTGTTTGTCTGGTTGCTTGCTTGCTTGGTCGGTGTGGTAGCCTGCTGTTTGTATAGGCCTAGGCTAATTGGTGTGTGAGACTGGTAATGTACTTGCTTGAGGGGTGTTTATCTAGTCTGACTAGGCCTAATTGCTTGCTTGTGTGGGCTGCTTGGTGTGGTAGATTCGCATTTGCTTGTTTGGTGGTTGTCTGGAGCTTGTTTGTTTGGTAGACTGATTGCTTTACCTACTTATATGGTGGTTGTTTGTTTATTTGTTTGTTTGGTAGACTGATTGCTTTAGGCTACCTGAGTGGTGGTGGTGGTGTCGGATACATTAGCTGAACGAAGCCCTATACTGAACCTATAGCCTATACCGATACCTACTCCTCCTCATTATACCTATCATATTATACCCTTAGTAGTCTTTGGAAGCCATTTTAGGGTGAGGCTGTGTTTACATTAGCTCTCCTTTGTGGCTTCACGAGGTGTTAGTGGTGATGCTCATTTGTTTCAACCCTTTCATACCTTGTTGTTGGTATTATTATTAGTAGTAGTCTTAAGAGGATCGTGTTAAATTAAGGTAGCTCCACAATCCTTTTAAGTTTGACAGGAAATGTGATTAGGTTAAGGTGGAAGTGCAGTGTTGGTAAATCTGGAGTAACTGATGCCTCCAGACTATTCCAAGCAACAAAACACCATTATTTTTGTTCATTTGGTCCTGTTTACTGGCATACTTTGGAGGAATCATGGCATTCCAATGTAACAAAGTGAATTGCCCCCTTAAAAGTAATGATGACTTGCTTGTTGCATGGAATAGTTTGTATGAATCAGTTACTACCCTCTAAGACTAAACCATGTAGCCTAATCATGAATGAGTAACCTGTCTCACACTAGGTAGTTCAGGGTTCAAATCCGAACTCAACTTAATTATATTTGCCTGGAATTAGCTTAATTAGTATATTTGAATCTCAGTATCATGGTGCTATGAATTTTTCGAATGGGGTAAGCTGCTCATATGAATTTATTTGCAGGGGATTTGGGTGATGATTCGAGTCACTTTTCATTTTGCACGGAATTAGTGTGATGATTCGAGTCTTTGTATCTTCACAGTATCATATATACAAATTTTATAAACTGCCCAGTAACTTGACGAGCTGGTACGAACGAGTATAAACCGCTTAAAGTGTTGCACATGTAGCCTAGGCTGATAGGATTACATATTACTTAAAATCAGAATGCTTATGGGTGGTGTTTGTATGAATACCGTACTTCTGTTGACGGCATTTCTATTATTTGATTGCAAGTGAAAATAACGATACCACTTTTCTCATGTCTATTTTTTTTATTTGTGTATTCTCTCTCTCTATGTAGACTACTGTATGTGTGTTATGTTAATCCGAGGTGGTAAGTAGTGACACGAAAGTAAGCTTGTGTGTGTTCTGTGATGAATGTGGCTGGATGCAGTTTAATCTTCCTGTGTAATGAATAGTAGTGCGTGTGTGTGTGTGTGTGTAATGAACCAGTTTTGCAGAGTCCAACTAACAACATTTACAGTTTCGTATCATATATTTATTGTTTACTTTCGAATCTGTTTCATTAAGAGATATCATTCTAGGCCTGTTGGACTTGATTAGGCCTTCAGATTGTTAATAGAGATACAAAGAACGACTGATTACTGTAAGCCTAACCTACTACGGTATTCTTGGGTACAAACTATTCGTGGATAAGGGACAGTAGGCTATCGTGTGAAGAGGAAGGTGCATTTAAGGGGATAGATAGCCTAGTATACATTTGGTACATCTCTCTCTCTCCAATCCTGTACTCTCTTCTCCGTGTCATTCCTCTTTCTCTTTTTCTCCTTCCTCTTTCTTCTTCCCCTTTTTTTTATTCCTTCTATTCCTCCAAAGTATGCCAGGGTATAGGACCAGATGAACAGAAATAATGGTGGCCTGTTGTTGCTTGGAATAGTTGGTATAACTCAGTTGCTCCAGTTTCAACAACAACAACACTGTACTTCCTCTTTAACAATCTAAAGAAACAGTTCCCTATCCAACTCTCATTCTAATCCATAGTTCACAAATAATTCATGTGTCGTGTAACCTAACCTACTTTTCTATGGTACAGTACGGTACGATACACTGTAGATCTGTGTCATGTATAATATATTTTTTTCATGCCAGACATCAAGATAGCAAGAGATAAGGATGAGTAGAATATTTATGGTTGGTGATAACTTTTTTATTTCTTTTTTTGCGACTTCCTCTTCCTTTTCTAGCTCTATGTGATATTAATGTTATGTTGTGTTATATTTATGTACACTTATCTACGGGAGTAACTACACAATGCTCAGTCCAAAACACTTGTAGATATACCGGTGCCGTACTTCATTTGAATGAGAGAGAGAGTGAGAGAGGATACGAACGTTAAATATCAGTCATAACATTACCGTAATCATCAACCGTAACAGTATATATATATATAAGCTATATATATATTGTTTAACTGTCATGTTGTGTGTGTGGTTTGATTTGTCGGTTCGCTAAGATTTTGACGCGAATTTAAGTTACAGCTCAGTTAAGGTTCGTTGACATTAATTAAGATTTTTTTTTTGTGGCAGTTAAAGATCTGGTGTGTGTGTGTGTAACCGTCTTGAATGTATGTACCGGTCAGTGTGTGTGTGTGTGAGAGAGAGAGAGAATATATAATTATAAATGTGTGTGGATGTGTAGTGAAGAGGAGGAGGAGGGATTCAACAGGGGGTTTAGGGGGGCATAAAGAGGAAGAGAGTAGGGAGTGTTTGTTGGGGGAGGGGAGGGGAGGGAGGATAGACGGGGATGGGTGAGAGGGGGGGGGGTTGAATGGCGGGCGACCACCTCAAGACAACCCCCACCATCCATTCAAACTTGCTTATAGTGAATGTCCCAAGCTTTGTGGTGGCTGGCATGACATTTGTAAACTATATATAAAAAAATAGCTATGCATTAGAATGACAGAGTTGGATAAGGAACTGTTTCTTTAGGTTATTACAGAGGAAGTATCGTGTTGGTGGTGGTGGTGGTGGTGGTGGTGAATCTGGAGCAACTGATTGATACAAACTAATCCAAGCAACAACAAACAAGTCGCCGTTATTTCTGTTAATCTGGTCCTGTTCCCTGACATACTGAACCCAGTAACTATCTAAAACCCAATTATGTCACCACCCAAATCAGTCATTCATTCCAGTTTAAAAGATAACACCGTCGCTCTCTCCCCGATGACTTCAGCAAAACCCTATCAGTAGTTCGTTGTATTCGGAGAGAAACGTGGTGGTGTACGTATTATTTGTATTATACTACTACGAATTGGGAGGTGCCATATACACCCAATTCTATCACCACCCTCGGTCATTCATTCCAGTTTAAAAATAACATCGTCGGTCTACCCCATCCCCCACCCCACCCCACCAATGACTTCAAAATCTTATCGATAGTTCGTTGTATTCGGAAAGAAACGTGGTGTTGGTGGTTTCCTATTATTATTATTATACTACGAATTGGGAGGTGGTGGTGGTGGTGTTTGTGGACAGGAGGGAACCACTAGCCTAGCCTCGCACCAGGTCCCTCGTCTTGTCCCACCAACGCGCCCACTTCTACACTCTCACCTGTCAACAAACCCCAGCATTCGTTTATAATTGATTTTTTTTTTCGTTTTTTAACTCATTTTCGGATTTTTTTTATGTATTTTGATTTATATGTTTTATTCGTGGGTGTATCTATCGTTGTTGATGACTGGTTAATTGGTGTTGAAGTAGTGCTAGTGGATATAATGTGTTATTTACTTTTAAACGGCAACTCAGTCACTACTACCACCACCACCAGTGCTGCTGCCTCCTTCCCTCTCCTCTCCCCCATTCCTCTCCCTCCTTCTGGCTTTGCTCTACCTACCCTCGCGTCCCTCCCTCCCCCACTCTCCATCTTCCCTCTCCCTCCTCTCTCTCTCTCCTCCAGACAGTATGGCGGGAGGTGAGGAGAGAAACGCTTAATTGCATCCACTCTATTTATTCCCTCCGTTATTTCTCAACTCCTTATCCAATCATCACCTTCTCATTAATACATACTCACCTCACCCAATCTACCCAATGAATAGCATAGATTAGTACCAGTTCTAGAACGGACACAGAGGGATTGGGGGACTACTTTTTAACCGGGGCTATGGTGGTAGGCTATTCTCTCTGGGGATTAGCCTAGTGGTTGTGGAGGTGGTCGGCCGGGCTACCTACCCTACCCTAGCCTATACCCTTATAGTCTTAAGGTCAGAAGCAACGCAGAAACGGAGAACTGTGTTGGGATCATGGAGCTAGAATAGGAGGAGGCGGCCCGCGCGTTCATTTGGGTCTCAGTGGAGTGAAGCCAGTCAGGTCCTCAGAAGCCAACGCCTAGTATTGGCAAGAAAGGCTGACCACTCATAGTACCCATACAGTTTACCCATATTCCTCACGATGTTTATTCATTTTTAATTACGGTATGACATGTATTTCGTATTCTTTAATTAATAACATACAATTCACACATCTTTCAATAATATAAATAGAAATTTATAAATTACTGACCTATCACTCTATACCAAATTGGCCACTGAAATGTATAAGTTTTGTATATATTTGTCAACTCTTTACTTTCACTTTGGATGCCAACTTCTTAGTAATTTGTTTGGCCTTATATACATATTTCACCTGCAAATATGATTCAGCAACTGCCTTAATTAACTAATTCAAGTGATTATCAGTCGTACATGTGGCCAGCTAAAGTAGAAAATATGTATTTGTGGGCATAATATATTAACACTGATATTATTATTTTGCTACAATCTACCTTCTCCAAAGTGGTGCTGGACCCTCTTTCCCTAAACAGTTTTTGCTGATGTAATACATATATCAATTACATCATCAGATGGATACACCAAGTTTACTCTGTCTTTAAGTTTTACCAAGGAAAGAATATGTTTATCAGTCTTGTCAGAGTTTAGGGCAACAATGTATGGTTCACGATACAAGGACTTCATTAACATATATATCAAATCCTGCTATATATAAAACTATCTTATTTGTACACTTTGAGAGATAAGACTAACTTGGAATATACATGTATTCCTCTGGCTCTATATTAACAGAATCAGATAATATCCTACTTTTCAGAACAGAGTCATTGATTACCTAAAGAGAAATATTATTTTTAATATTTCTAACACACTTGCTTGACACACTTAAAATTGGAACAGAATCCAATGGTATGCATTTCCTTGGAATAATAGGCATGGCCAAGTAACCGATCATCCTAACTAGGGAAGCAAAATGAATAATGCAATATTTAATGATGCATGTAATGCCAATTACAGTTACACTGAGAAGGATGCCAACTCTTATATTGTAAATATCATGAAGTCAGATAAAGAAAAATAACTGAATTATTGTTGAATATTCAAAACCATGACATTTTCAACCTTAGTGATGGGTCTCACAAACGTAATCCCTTAATGAACTTCCTAATTGATAAATCGGTCCCTCCCTAAGCAACACACAAACACAGCCGTTTATTAATTTGTTTGGTGACCCTCCCTCACACGTAAACATATTTTACCACACCCAGATTGTACACACACATACACAAGCACACGCACACACACACACACACTCATAGACATACACATGACATACTTTGATAACTGCATAAAAAGGAACTGCTTTACTGTATAATATGTTATTTCTTCACTCTGTCCTGACCACTGAAGATTGAGGTAGTGTTCACCCAAACTGTTTAGTGACAATATATTTCATTGTCTGCAGAGTGTATGAATTAATCACCTTTTGGGTGACATAAGTCATGGCCAGATTAATAATTAAGGAGCGGCTGGCGAGCTTCTTGCCAATCCCAATATGGCTGACCTGACCTCACTTTTCTGACCGCGGGTCGTCTCCTCCCATTCTAGCTCCATGGTTGGGATTGAAGATTGGAAACGTTATTATTATTATTATTGCATGCGAGTGGGAGAGTATTATTTCTACCGGCATTTTCCTTATTATTATTTTTATTAGTGGGGCATGCGAGTGGCGAGGTATTAGTGTTATTATTATTATTATTATTATTATTATTATTATTTCTCAAGAGCAATATTACATCAACAAATATTAGTATTATTGTTGTCCTAGTACATAGCCTAGCCTGATCAAAGGTGAATGAAATATGGTATAGTAAATTGCCCATGTGTGATTGACGTGAATAATTAATATATATAGGCTAGTCTAGGTGGTAGGCTATAGAGATATTGGTGTAGTGTGATGGTGGTGTGTCAGGAAGTTGTATTGGTTTGGATTTACACACGTGATTGATGATGACGTTTTGGGTGCATTAATTATTATGATTTGTGTTTACCTAGCGAATTGAACCAGTTTTTTTTTTTTAATTTTGAGATAGAGAGAGAGAGAATATTTTGGTATTGAGAAAGAGTGAGATTTGTGTTTGAGAGAGAGAGAGAAAGAGAGAGAGATTCATGGTACGGCAGCCTATTGAGAAAGAGTGAGATTTGTGTTTGAGAGAGAGAGAGAGAGAGAGAGAGAGAGAGAGAGAGAGAGATTCATGGTTAGGTATTGACAGGGGTAAAGTTTGTGTTTTGAAGTTGGGCGGAGTAGTGAGAGAAGTTTAGGTAGGATTGTGTGTAAGTTAAGGTTTGGGATTGTGTAGTGTTTTGTGTGGGTGTAAAGAAGATAGCAGCATGTTGCACACTCTTATCTGTGCTGTTTATTAATAATAATAACACTATAATGTATTTTGGTTTTTCTTCCCCACTTCTCATTCTTCTTCCCTCTTCCCCTTCCCTTTCTTCTTCTTCCCTCTTCCCCTTCCCTTTCTTCTTCTTCCCTCTTCCCCTTCCCTTTCCTCTTCCCTTCCCTCTTTTACTCCCTCTCCCCTTCCCGCTTCCCCTCTCCTCCCCTCCCCTCTTCCCTTCTCTACACATTCTTGATTTCTTCTGCGTTTTACCCTGTGACATTTCCCCGCCCCCTTCCCCACTAACCCCTTCACCTCCTACCTCTACCCCCTCTTTTTTTTATCATCCCTCCCTCCTCCTCCCCTCTTCTCTTGCTCCCTCCCCTTCTCACCCCCTCCCTATCATTTTAACCCCACCGTTCCTCCCATATCACTGACTTCCCCCCCCCTCCAAACCACTCGTGACCTCCCCCCCCCCCCCACTGTCTGGCACTAATCTGGCACTCCCCTCCCTTCCCCTCCCCCCTTCCTTCCGGCACCTTCCCTTTGGCACGCGTTTGTGACCTTGATTAAGTAGACGTGTGTGTGTGTGTGAATATTTTTGACTCTCCTTGTGTCTTTGTAAGCGAGCAGGAAGTGTGTGTGTGTGTGTGTGTGTGTGTGTCACCTACACGTAACCACCTTCTCTCCCCACTTAGCAACATCTCTCTCTCTCTCTCTCTCTCTCTCTCTCTCTCTCTGTGGTTGTGGTTGGTTGTAAGTAATTGATTAAAGCTTAACCCTTCCCCCTCCCTTCCTCCCCCCCTCATCCCTCCCTTCCTCTCCCCCTCCCTCCCTTCCTCAACCCTCCTCTCCCCTCCCTCCCTCCCTACCTTCCTTTCCCCCTCCCTCTCTTTCTCCTTTACCCTTACCCCTTCCCTCCGTACCTTTCATACCTTCTTTCAACACTTCCCTTGCTTTCCTGGTACCATCTCTTCCTCCCTTCCTCTGTCCCTCCCTCCCTCCCCTCTTCCTACTTTTCCCCAAACTTCCTCTCCTCCCTACCTTTTCTCACATCCATCCCAATCCCATCCCACTCCCTTTCTCATCCATCCATTCATCCCTCCATCTCTCCCCTTTTCCATCCATCCATCTCACTCCCTTTCCTTCCTTCTCTCCCATCCATCCATCCCCCCTCTCTCTCCTTCCTTACCCCCTTTCCCATCTCCTTCATTTCCCCCATCTATCCCAATCCCTTTCCCATCCATCCATTCCTTTCCTCCATCCATCCATCCATTCATTCCAATCCCTTTCTCCTGTTTCATCCATCTATACCAATCCCTTTCCCATCCATCCCTCCTTCCTTTCCTCCATCCCCTCTCCATTCCACAGATCAAGGAAATTTGCCACCCTTTGATATGCAGCCGACGGTAATAATTTTCAAGGGAAGGAGTGAGTGAGGGTTGCTGTTTGAACCCTCAGCTCATGTTTGCACTCAGTGTGTGTTTGTGTTTGTTTATATATGATGCATCTGATGTGTGTGTGTGTGTGTATGATGCATCTGATGTGTGTGTGTTTGTTTATATATGATGCATCTGATGTGTGTGTATGATGCATTTAATGTGTGTGTGTGTGTGTGTTTAGTTTATTTATATCATCTGATGTGTGTGTGTTTCTTTTTGACTGTGTGTATCTATTGATCTGTGTGTGCTTGTGTGTATTTTTGTTAAGTATACATGTGTGTGTGTGTGCTGGAAAATACACAAAGAGAGGGGGGGGCGAAGATGAAGTGTAGTAGGAGGGAGAAGGTAGGGAGGGGGGTGATGTCAGAGGAAGGGGGGGGGGGGGGAGGAAATCATGGAAGGAAGAGGGAGGAGATTTAGTGTGATAAGAAAAAAGGTGTGTGTGTGTGTGTATCAGGAAGGGGAGATTGTAGTGGTGGTGGTGATGGAGGGGGTAGTTTGAGAGAGGGGGGTAGGTTAAGTTCACACGAGAGAGGTCGGGAAGTAAAAAGATGATAATGAGAGAGAGAGAGAGAGAGAGAGAGAGAGAGAGAGAGAGAGAGAGAGAGAGAGACCCCTTGCTTGAAGAAAACTAAGGTATGCTGTTTGCTTGATGGTTTGTTTCGTGGTTGGTGCCTTGGTTTCACACTTGAATGGTTTACCTGAGAACTTGTTTGTATGCTTGCTTGATTGTTTGATTTACTTGTTTGTTTGTTTGTTTCGTGTTGCCCTGATTCCATACCTGTGATTGAATGGACAGGTACACTGGTTTTTTAATCGACACCAGAATATAGGAGGAAGGAAGGAAGAAAGGAGAGGGAAAATAAGGAATAAAGAAGTAGGAAAGGAGGGGAGGGAGATGGAATACAAAGAAATATATATGAAATCAGCTGTAGTAGTAGTAGTTGTAGTTATAGTTGTAGTAGTAGTAGTAGTAGTAGAGGGAATAAAAAGAATAGTAGTACCGGTAGTTGTAAATAATATCAAAACTAAGGCAAACTACCGATAATTCAAACCCAAATAGGCTACAGCTAACCACAGGCATTCGATAAGGTAAAAAAAAACAACTAATAATACGTGACGTTACAAGTGATATTGCCGAGTGGGTCGAGTGAACTTCCTGTAGTCAATCAATGAGGTGAAGTGAGGTGAGGTTAGGTTAGTGTGTCTTGGTGGTAAAGGTAATTGTGTTCTTCCTGACCTGGCTGCCTCTGTCTGTTTGTGTGTGTGTGTGTTTGTTTGTTTGTTTGTGTGTCCTTTTGTCGTGTGTGTTTGTGTGTCCTTTTGTCGTGTGTGTTTGTGTGTGTGTGTGTGTGTGTTCTTGCCTATTTGTATCTTTACAGGATTGAATCAAACTCGTAATGTACCGTATTTTAAAACTCAATTGTGTGTGTGTGTGTGTGTCTGTCCTTGTGATGTGTGTGTGTTTGTTGGGATTTTATTATGAACTGTATGTATGTATATTTATATATGTGTGACAGTTGTTTTTTGTCTTCTGTAGTCTGGTGTGTGTGTGTGTGTGTGTGTGGTGTGTGTGTGTTGTGTGTGTGTAAGAGAGAGAGAGAGAGAGATGAGAGAGAGAGAGAGAGAGAGAGAGAGAGAGAGAGAGAGAGAGAGAGATCAGAGGGATGATGTAAAATGAATATAATGAGAGAACAAAGAGGAAGAGATTTGGAACATGGTGGTTATTAATTGTGGTAAGAAGAGGGGAATGGAAGTGTGTGTTTGTGTGTATGCGAGAGGACCGAGAGAGAGAGAGAGAGTTTGTGTGTGTGAATGTGCGAAATAGTGTAGATATATGTTGTATGAGAAATATAGATAATTGATCGTCGGTGTGTGTGTCTGTGTGTGTGTGTGTGTGTTGAGATGATGTAAAAAATTAAACATGAGAATGATAGTAGGAAAATTATGAGTATGAATGAATGAGTAAGGATATGAGTAATAGCCAGAGAAGATGGGAAGGGGGGGGGGAGAGGAGGAGAGGAAGGATACGAGATAAGAAGGAGGGAGGGGAGGGGAAGGGAGAGGATGCACCTGTTGTCTGTATGTCTGTCTGGATGTGGGGTAAGGAGGGGGAGGGGGCTGGGGGTAGTGGGGGTGAGTTTTAATGAGTCTGTGTGTGTAAAGGGGGGGGGGAGGTGGTAGGGGGTGTGAAGGGGGGGTGGGGGAGATGGTAGGGGGCGTGTGAAGGGGGGGTGGGGGAGATGGTAGGGGGGTAGGATGTGAGTCAGAGTAGTGGGGGGAGGGGGGGATATTATTAAGGGAAACGAATGATGAAGATAAAGATGGGAGAGAGATGGGAGGAAAGGGGAAAGCAGAGAGAGAGAGGAGTGGAGAAAATATATGTGAAAAGGGAGAGAGGAGGAGGAGAGAGGATAGGGTGAAAAGGATGATAGAGATAGAGAGAGGAGAGGATGAGAGAAGGAGTGGAGAAAATATATGTGAAAAGGGAGAGAGGAAGAGAAAGAGAAAGGGAGGGAGAGGGAGGGAGAGAGAGAGCTCAGCTGGCATACAGTGAACTAATGAGCACCGTGAGGTCTTGTGTGGCTTGGGAACTTTGATTTGAGAGAGAGAGAGAAGTTGAAAAGAGGACTGTTGTGTGTGTGTGTATGTGAAAAGAGGACTGTGTGTGTGTGTGTGTGTTCACTTTAAATTCTCCCTTATTTTCTTATTTCTCTCTCATCTCTCTCTCTCTCTCTCTCTCTCTGACTGATTGTTCGTGCCTAATCTTTTAATCCCTGCATTATTGGCCATTCTTTTTTTCTCCTCCTTCCCTTTTCTCAGTCCCCCTCTCCCTTTCTCCCTCTCTTTGCTCTCCTCCCTTACCTCCCTCCCTTTATTTATTTTCCGTCTGTTCGCCTTTTGTTTCCCTCTTAAGCTGAATAAATACACACACACAGACAGACAGACAGACATCAGCTATACTACACAGATAGACAGAGTTCAGCAGCTACACACACACACACACACACACACAGACTGATGGGTTTCTTTTCTTTCATTCTTCTATTCCCCCTTTTTATTCGTCATTGCGTCCCTTTCTCCTCTGTTCTATTCTCTCTTTGACTTTTCCCATTAATCCTTATTATTATTATGTCTATTCCCATAATTATTCATTCTTCATTTTCCCTATTTTCTTTTCTCCAAGTTAGTTTATCCTCCCTTTTTCTTAATTCTCGTTCTGTTGTGCCTTTCCATTCTCTCTCTCTCTCTCTCTCTCTCTCTCTCTATCTCTCTCTCTCTCTCTCTCTTCCTCTCTCTTCTCTCTCTCTCTCTCTCCTCTCTCTCTCTCTCTCTCTCTCTCTCTCTTCTCTTCTCATCTCTCTCTCTCTCTCTCTCTCTCTCTCTCTCTCTAATTCCCCACATCCTCTTTTCCTTCTTCAATTCCCCACATCCTCTTTTCTTCTTCATTTCCCCCAGTCTTCTCAACACACGCCTACTACTTATTCTTAATCCTTACAATTTCCTGTGATTCCTTTCTTCCCCATTCTTCATTTAATCTTCCTTCATCTCGCTTTCTTCCTCGACTTATCCTCCTTCCCTCTTTATCATCTTTTGTCCTTCATATTCCTTTTATTCTATTTTGACTTGCCTTCGGTCCCATTTCTTAACTCCTATTCCTTAATCCTTGTTCAGTAAGTCAGTCCAGTTTTTCAGTCAGCCAGTCAATCAGTCTGTCAGTCAGTCAGTCAGTCAGTCGTCTTTCACATTCATCAGTCAGTCAATCAATCAATCAATCATTCAGTCAATCAATCATCAACCAGTCAGTTAATCAATCAGCTTTTCAATCAGTCAGTCAATCAACCACTTAACCAATCAGTCAATCAACCACTCAACCAATCAGTCAGTCAAATCAGTCAGTCAATCAGTCAGTATAGGCCATATAGCACCTTGAAGTATAGTTTGTTTACGGTACCAGGAAGTCCCCTAGCTCCCGCCCTCACCCCCCTTCCTGCTCCCCCCCCTCACCCCCCTTCCTTGCTCCCACACCCCCACACCACCCCCACCCAGACTAGTTGAGGCATATTGGGGGACCTTGGTGGGGGAAGTGGGAAGGGGGGGGGAGGGGGGATTTAAGTAGTTTGCTATTGGAAAGACTCTGGCCTTTATTTCTCTCTTTCCTTCTTCCCCTCCAATTCTTTTTAATTTTTATTTTGATTTCCTACCTCCTTCCTTCCTTCTTCCTGCTCTCCCTTTTTCCCCATTCCTTCCTCCCTTCCATTTCTTCCTTCCTTCCCTCCCTCTCTTCTTACACTTTTTTCCTCCCTCCCCTTCTTCACATTTCCTTACTCCTTTCGTTCCTTCCTTCCCCCTCCTCATTCTATTTTTCTTTACTTTCCTCCTTCCTTCCTTTTTTTTCCTCCCATCCTCCCTTTCTCCATCTTCTTCCTCCTTACGTTCCCTCGCTACCTCCCCTTCTTCCCTTCAT
>JAWZYT010006330.1:12500-29872 GCA_034508575.1 Petrolisthes manimaculis | reverse complement strand
GTGTGTTCCAATGTAGCTAGCATGCAGCTTATGGCTAAATGCAATATGCAGCAACAAATTTATGGAAAGCCTTTACATATGCATATCTATTATTTCCTCTATGTATCTATTCACAATAAATACACTATACTCTGATACACAACACCATAACTAACACAACAGGCACCACATCTGACATTACCACTTCACCATACCACCATCACCATCACCAATACACAACCACACAACACAAACACCATCACCAACCCAACAGGCACCACATCTGACATTACCACCTCACTATACCATCACCAAAACGTAATAATTAAGGTGGTCATTCTTTTTTATTTTTTTTTGGGGGGGGGGGATATTGGAGTGCCTTGATTTCCTCCAAAGTATATGCCAGGTGAAAGAGGACCTACAAGAGCAAGAATAATAATAGTGTTCTGTTGTTGGCTGGATTAGTTTGGAGGATTCAGTTGCTCCAGATTTACCAACACACACACAAAAAATAAATGGTCCCTCTTTAACTGTTAAAATCACGACCATTACTATTTTACCTACACCTATGACAACCCTACCATCTACAACAACACTACTACTACAATATCCATACCAACAACAACAATAACAACAACAACAATAACAGCAAACCTAACAACAAAAAACTTACCAACATCGCAACCACGCACCCACAACAACAACAATAACAACAATAATAACAACAGCAACAAACCCACCAACACCATCACCACCATCCCTATAAAACCAACCCTGCCAACACAACACCACAACCACCACCAACAACAACAACACAACAACAACAATAATAACAACAAAAACAACCCCTGCCAACACCAACAACACAACAACAAAAACAACCCTACCAACACACCACCCACCACAACAACAACAACAATTATAAACACCACCACCACCACCCACAACCACAACAACAACAACAACACTACAACTCTGCCTTTTTTCCCCTCACAACCCCCAGCTGAGGCCGAGTTGATCCTAATATTTACAAGAGAGAATCCCAATCGCTACACACAATCTTTTTGGGGATCATCATGCCTTCCTCTATGGTAAACTCTGGATTTGTGCCCATGGATATCTGTGTGTGTGTGTGTTTTGTGTGTGTGTGTAGGTGTGTGTGTGTGTGTAGGTGTTTGTTTGGTGTGTGTGTATAGGTGGTTGTTGTGGGGTTTGTTTGGGTGTGTGTGTGTAGGTGTACAGTAGGTGTGTGTGTTTGTAGATGTGTCTGGTGTGTGTGAGAGAGAGAGAGTCTGTGTGTGTGTGATTGAGTTATATGTATGTATGTGTGATATAGAATTATATGTATATGTGTGTGTGTGTGTGTGTTCCAGAGGCATAATAATAATAATAATAATAATGATAATTCCAAAGTATCATTAATATTGTGTGTGTTTGTACGAATGTTTGTTTCTCAGATTACCTACAGGGGTATTTTGATGTTGTGTGTTTGTGTGTGTTTGTGTTTGCTTGCCTTCCTTCCTGTTTTCTCTCTCTGTTTGTCTGTCTGCCTGCCTGCTGCCTTCTCCTTCCCCCCTCCTTCCTGTCTCCTCTTCCTCCTCCCCCTCTCCCTTCCTTCTCCTCATTCTTCTTCCCCTCTTCCTTCCTCCTTCTTATACACACACACACGCACACTCACACACACACACACACACACACACACACACACACACACACACACACACACACACGCACACACACACACACACACACACACACACACACACACACACACACACACACACACACACTCACACTCTCTCTCTCTCTCTCTCTCTCCTCTCTCTCTCTCTCTCTCTCTCTCTCTCTCTCTCTCTCGTCTCCTCTCTCTCTCTCTCTCCTCCTCTCTCTCTCCCTCTCTCTCTCTCTCTCTCTCTCTCTCTCTCTCACACACACACACACACACACATACACACACACACACACACACAGGCCAATTACTCCTGCCTGTGTGTATGTTGGTGTTTGTGTGTTTGAACTTGTGTGTGCTTCTTCCATATTTACCTTTCGTTATGCACGTCTGACTCACATAACACACACACACACACACACACACTTTTTATCATTATTTCTTATTCTCTCCTTTTCTCTCCCTCATCTTTATCAATTATCACCTCTCTCTCTCTCCTTTTCTCTCCCTCTCTTCGTCAACTCCTCACCTCTCTCTCTGCTTCTCTCACTCATCTTTATCGCCTCTCTCACCTCTCTCTCTCCTTTTCTCTCCCTCATCTTTATCACCTCTCTCTCTCTTCTTTTCTCTCCCTAATCTTTATCACCTCTCTCTCTCTCCTTTTCTCTCCCTCATCTTTATCACCTCTCTCTCTCTCCTTTTCTCACTCATCTTTATCAACTCCTCACCACTCTCTCCTTTTCTCTCCCTCTCTTGGTCAGGTCATTTGGGGTACTACTGTGGGAGGTGATGTCTCTGGGTTACATGCCATACCCAGGACGAGGTAACCAAGAAGTGATGCAGTTGGTGACGAATGGGGGACGACTAGAACCCCCTACCAATTGCCCAGGGACCCGTGTATCGGATTATGACTCAGTGTTGGCATCCCATTCCTGAGGAGAGGCCCACTTTTACTACCATACTCGAACGACTTGGGTACTGTATACAGGTAGGTTTGTGTGTGTGTGTGTGTGTGTGTGTGTGTGTGTGTGTAATGGGATGTTACTGTGTGTGTGTGTGTGTTTCGCTGGTACAATATGTAATGGGATGTTACTGTGTGTGTGTGTGTTTGTGTGCTGGTACAATATGTAATAGTATGTTACTGTGTGTGTGTACAGTATGTGTGTTAATACAATGTGTGGTTTTCTCTGACCTTCTACAGGACCCTGACGTAGTGAGTCACGCCCTGCCTGTGTTCCAGCGTCCACCTTCAGCAGAGAGAGACGCCACAGTGATGAGACCCCATGAGAATGACGCCTGTCTAACGGTGTCAAGGCGGGGTGACGAACCACAGAGTCCCGCCTCTACAGACTACCTGATACCTTTACCTTCATCCTATTCCCTGGCCACGATGCGTTCAGACCTCAACTCCACCCCTTCCATTGACTCCGGTACTGATTGTTGTCAAGTGGACCGTTTGTTGGAAGCAGCGCCGCCACCACCAGCCTGGGAAACCACCAGCTTCACTACTGAGCCTCAACCTCCAACCCTTCACCGTCATAAAGCCACACCACCAGCCGCAGCAGCAGCAGCAGCAGCAGTAGCAACAACAGCAGCAGTAGCAGCACCAGCCAGACCTCCTGCTCACACCCCACACATGGCAGAGTCTCAATCAACGCAGCCGCTACTGAAGCCGTCACCGCCGGGGTCACCACAACCTGAACGATTGATGAGACCAGGGGAGCGTCCGGACCCCATGGTACCCCCCAGGGACCGTCCCCGCCCCCACCACCATTACCACCCACACTGTTACAACAACAGTGGCAGTAGCAACAACTCCAGTAGTAGTAATAGTTGTAGTAGTAACAGTAGTCACAGTGGTAATACTAACAGTAGTGCTAGTACCCTTCCCCTTGACCCTGCCACCCTTCCCTGCATCCCACCTCCCCTTCAATACGTCAACGTTAATGTCAACGTCCAGGGCCGAGGCGCTGAGTACGACCACGAGCCCTACATTATACACGAAACCCGTGAACACCGAGAGATTTCCTGCTAGATAAACACCCAACCTATATATATATATATACCTCTGCCACACACACCCAGGCCATGTGTAGGTCAGTGTAGGGGACAGGGAAGGACAACCTCAGCCCACAAGGAAAAGACAATGAAGGACACGAGGAAAAAATCCATGGGCTACAGTAGAGGGCCAGTGGCAGTTGTACAGTGCCAAGGAAAGTGTTGGTCCACAATGAAGTACAACGTGGCAATATGTACATAATGACTTTAACCACGTGTTTGTGCCAAATGTGACCACCAGTATTAATATGACCTGATGACGGGAAGGGGGGGGGGCGGGGGGCGGTGCACGTGTTTCCTACTTGTGCACGTGTTTCATACCGATACACGTGTTTTACAGCAGTGCACGTGTTTCATACCGGTAGTGCACGGGTTCCAAAACTGGTACGTAGTGTATGTGTGTCGTCACAATCACCTTACCTTGCTCTCCAAAATCGCATGCTTGCAAACCAGACTAATTTAATACTTACTACACACACACACACACACACCTGCGTCAACACCCACACACACACACACACACACACACACACCTGCGTCAACACCCACACACACACACACACACACACCTTCATCAACACACACACACACACACACACACACAAACACCTGCGTCAACACCCACACACACACACCTGCGTCAACACACACACACCTTCATCAACACACACACACACACACACCTGGGCTAGATCAACGATAAATAAGGACTGTGCCAAATGAGGAACAACGAGGACAGAAAATCCCAAAAAAAGGTCTCGTGTGTTGTATGTATGTATGTATGTATGTCAACGAGGGTGATTGTGGTGGTGGTGGTGGTAGCAGTAGGGTTGGTTGGTTGGTTGGTTGTTGTTGCAGTATTGGTAGTAGTAGTAGTAGTAGTAGTAGTAGTAGTAATAGCAGGATGAGGAGTTAAAGTAGTGATATGATAGTAGTTATGGTCAAGATTAAAGTGACGAAAAGTTGAGGAAGATAGGATGGAGGAAGGAATTGAGTGAGTGAGTGAGTGAGTGAGTGACAGCATGGTTGGTTGGTTGGTTGGTTGGTTGTGATGTTAATATTCTGTGGTAGTTACGGGTTATTTAAAAGGGGAGATACTTTTCCTGTTTTTTTTTTTTTTTTTTTTTTTTTTTTTTTTTTTTTTTTTTTTGAAGGGGGGAAATTGGAGGTTCTACGGTTCTACTGATTTATTCAAACTATGTCAGAAAACAGACGACTTTAACGTTACTACATGGGGATCTTGAGCTTATACCCTCCCCCAAACTGTGTGTGTGTGTGTGTGTGTGTGTACTGTTATACCCTCAATCAGAAAATACATAACTGTGTGTGTGTGTGTGTGTGTACAACCATGCAGAAATAAAATACACTCATATGACTGTGTGTATGTGTGCTGAAGTTTTGTTAGTTTGTTAGTTTGTGGTGGGAGATTGAATGAGTTAGTGAGTGAGTGAGCCGAGGTGGTGGTGGTTGTGTTGGTGTTGGTGATGCCAGGGACGTGTTGACCACAAGACAGAAGCAGCAACACATTACAGTCGTCTTGTTGTAGTGTGGGTGAATCTCGACCACCTCAACATGACAGAAGAAGCAACACATTACAGTCGTCTTGTTGTAGTGTGGGTGAATCTCGACCACCTCCAAGGATTCCTATTACAAACAAAAAAATTATTATATCAATCTGTTTTTGTTTTTTCATACTTATGGAGGAATCAAGACAATCTAATGTTAATACCAAAAGTATATTATTATTATTATTATTCCCCCTTTTTGGAGTAAATTGGATGAATTGGAGTGAGTTGATTCCTCCAGTGTATGCCAGTAAACAGGTCCATCTGATTAAAGAGAAGGATTGTAAGCTGTTGTTGTTACTTGGTGTTGTTTGGAGGACTGTGTTTACTCCAGATTCACCCTCAACACTGTAACATTAGGATTCCCTCAACACAAACTAACAACACGTGTTGGTCTGGCTTCAAACTTTCCTACTTCATACTGTGCTTCAATAAAGATAAAGATTATATATATATATATATATATATATATATATATATATATATATATATATATATATATATATATATATATATATATATATATATATATATATATATATATATATATATATTCACCTGTAGCCTAATGTCAATTCCTACCATGCTGCAAAATGGTGATTATCCAACTAAACTGTTCAAAAATAATTATATATATATATACAAAAAATATATGCTCACAATTGAAGACAATATATGTATAAAGGAAATACGTTTATAGGTATTTTGTGTATAGAGTGTTTAAATAAGAAAGTGTAATATAATAATAATAATGATAAAAGTGTCATATAAGGTGAATAAGGACTCTCCCTTCCCCCTTCATGGAACACTTATTATTAAAGGACCCTGTGATTGTGTACGAGTCCTGGTGGTGGCTTCTGATTCCTCCTCACTGTGCCACGAAACAATCTCCTTAAAATGTAATGTAGGTGTGTGTGTTTGGTGGCAAGGAGTGAAGGACGCACCAACCTCCAATTCTCAGACTACACCACAGGGTTCCATGTGGGAAAAAAATCACTTTGTTGGTAAATTGGAAGGATTGTGATTCCTACAAAACAGATTCACCCTCCAAAACAACAACAACAACAACAACAAAAACACCACAACCACAACTCCAAACCCCAATTGAAGGAGGGAGAGTTGTTGTTGTTGTTGTTGTTGTTGGTTTTCTGGCATAGATAGAAGAAGGAGGAAGGAAGGAATCAGTAGCCTTTCAATGTACCAACCCACAAACAACAGAATCTCCCCCTGAATGAATGAAGTATAGAGGGAGAGAGAGAGACATCATTACAATACATTAAACTGTAATAATAACAGACTCTCCCCCTGAATGAATGAATGAAGTATAGAGGGAGAGAGAGAGAGACATTATTACAATACAATAAGCTGTAATAATTCAATACACAGTCAGTCGTCTAGTGTTGAATGAGACGACCTGGATGTGAGCCAAGGTGTACAGGGTATTAATTCACTCATAATTAACGTGAAAAAATATACATAGGATTGTTTTAGGGTCAAGCGAGAATATGGGTGTTGGTGGTGTGGATGTGGGTGATGCTGTGGGTGGTGGTGTTGGTGTGGGTGTTGGTGGTGGTGTAGGTGTGGGTGTAAGTGGGTTGTGGTGGTTGTGTTGGTGATGTAGGTGTGGGTGGTGGTGGTAGTGATGATGATGGTGGTGTAGGTGGTGGTGATGATGGTGGTGTAGGTGGTAGTAGTGATGATGTTGGTGTAGGTGGTAGTGGTGATGATGGTGGTGTAAGTGGTGTTGACTTCCAAGACTTAAAATTACACCAAGAACATTCGTGTGTGTGTGTGTGATTGAGAGGTGAGACAGTAAACATGAAAGGAAAGAAGGAAGGAAGGAAAGAAAGAAAGAAGGAAGGAAGGAAGGGAGTGAGAGATGGAAGGGAGTGAGGGATGGATGGAAGGAAAGAAGGAAGGGAGTGATGGATGGAAGGAAAGAAGGAAGGGAGTGAGGGATGGAAGGAAAGAAGGAAGGAAGGGAGTGAGGGATGGAAGGAAAGAAGGAAGGGAGTGAGGGATGGAAGGAAAGAATGAAGGAAGGGAGTGAGGGATGGAAGGAAAGAAGGAAAGGAGTGAGGGAAGAAAGGAAAGGAGTGAGGGAAGGAAAGGAGTGAGGGAAGGAAGGAAGGAAGGGATGAATGAAAGGTACAGTTTGAAATGTGAAAGCCCCTTTTAGTCGAATTTTACAAGAAACATAATTATTATATGAAATAGAAATTACCTATATTTTATTATTATTATTATTTTTATTTTTATTATTATTATTATTATTATTATTGTTTTTATTACTATTATTATTATTATTATTGTAATGTACAGTCGAGCAGTGAAGTTAAGTCACAGAATCAATAGAAAACAAATGTGTTGATAAATGTAACACTACTTCTTAACGCGACTGTACAGTATATTATTATTATATATATTTATAATTGTGTATGTATCATTTTTTTTCCCGACTTGCCAACCCATGATCAAATATTTATATATATATATACGGATTTATTTATAATGCATTTGTTTTTGGTCTGTATCGTGAGTCGTAGATTTGGCACCTGCGCAGTACTGGTTGTATGGTAGATTTGGCACCAGCGCAGTAATGGTTGTATGATAGATTTGGCACCAGCGCAGTAATGGTTGTATGGTAGATTTGACACCAGCGCAGTAATGGTTGTATTGTAGATGTGGCACCAGCGCAGTAATGGTTGTATGGTAGATTTGACACCAGCGCAGTAATGGTTGTATGGTAGATTTGGCACCAGCGCAGTAATGGTTGTATGGTAGATGTGGCACCAGCGCAGTAATGGTTGTATGGTAGATTTGGCACCAGCGCAGTAATGGTTGTATGGTAGATTTGACACCAGCTCAGTAATGGTTGTATGGTAGATTTGGCACCAGCGCAGTAATGGTTGTATGGTAGATTTGGCACCAGCGCAGTAATGGTTGTATGGTAGATTTGGCACCAGCGCAGTACTGGTTGTATGATAGATTTGGCACCAGAGCAGTAATGGTTGTATGGTAGATTTGGCACCAGCGCAGTACTGGTTGTATGGTAGATTTGGCACCAGCGCAGTACGAACAAACAATACTGCGCATGTGCCACTTTTACTATAACTCACGGGGAGCAGACCAAAACAAAACAATTCTATAACAACCTAACTTTAATTACTCGGGTCAAACAATGTTGCTGTTTTTTTTAATATGTATGTATGTATGTATGGTTGGCTGCAGGAATTCTTACACAGGCTATTATTATGGCAAGAGAGATTCATTCATTATTATGGTAAGAGAGATCATTCATAATTATGGTAAGAGAGGTCATTCATAATTATGGTAAGAGAGATTCATTCATTATTATGGTAAGAGAGATTCATTCATTATTATGGTAAGAGAGATTCATTCATTATTATGGTAAGAGAGGTCATTCATTATTATGGTAAGAGAGATTCATTCATTATTATGGTAAGAGAGATTCATTTATTCATTGTGGAAGTACTGCAAATGAATGGTCTACCAAGTGACTCAGTAATTACCAAAACAGCAAACCTAATAAATGAAAAAAATGTTGTATAGCAGTTACATACATAGTCTTACATTTTCTATCTATATATACTGTAAATGTTGTAAATCCTCGAAAACAACAACAACAACCACAACAAAACAACCACAACAACATCAACAACCACAGCTTGTGTACCAATTCCTGTGGTCAAATAGTATGTACTGTATAGAACTACGGGACTGATCATCTTAACTATGCTAAGATGCTCGGGCCCCCAAATGGGAGTCAGGGTGAGGGTCCGAGCATATACTAAGATAGAGAAAGAGTGAACTAACCCACAATTTCTTGGCTAAAGTGGTACAGGAAATTAGGGACATCAACAACTAGGCTAAGGTTTAATAAAAAAAAAAAGGATAACTAATAATTATTGTACTTGAAGAAACCAGAATTTATTATTATTAAGCTGCTTGTAAACAAAATTGCCGTTTTAGGTAAAAATGATGATAATAATAATATAATATATAAATTTAGCCTTCAAAATGAAGTTAAATATTTTTCTTACGACTGTAGGAAGGATGACAACACACATCAGAAAACTATAAACTCGATATATAATTATTTGTATTTTTGGTTTGTATGATTGACAGGTTATAATTATATACTTGCTGACGCGTTAAAAAAATTGGAGGTAAACGAGTCCTTCAAATATTGTCACGAAACACTATCTATATGGAAGGAGCTTGTTTCGTGGCATAGTCAGGAGGAATCAGGGGTGGTACTTATAAAGCACTAAGTCTTTGTATTAGCGCTATGATTCCTCCTGACTATGCCTCGAAACAAACATACAAACAAACACACAAACAAAAAACCAAGCTCCTCCCATATGTGTGTGTGTGTGTGTGTGTTTCGTGGCATGGAGGCTTCTGATTCCTCTTGACTATGCCACGAAACAAACAAACAAACAAACAAACACACAAACAAAAAACCAAGCTCCTCCCATATAGGTGTGTGTGTGTGTGTGTGTGTGTTTCGTGGTAATATTTGAAGGACTCATTTTATCTCCAATTTTCTGACGACATCACAGGGTCCCTTAAGGTTCAGAACAACGAGGGTTACTATATTATAATGACACTTAAAGGAGAGAGGATACACTTTGGATAGATTGGAGTGCCTTGATTCCTCCAAAGTATGCCAGGAAACAGACCCAGAGGAAGAAAAATAATGGTATCCTGTTGCCTGGAATAGTTTGAAGGAATCATAATCTCCAATAATGTCAAAACTATACCCTCCCCATAAGGACCTTGTGATTTGTGTATGGGATTTGGTGGAGGCTTCTGATTCCTCCTAACTATGCCACGAAACAACAAACAACAACAAACAACAACAAACTCCTTCTATATAGGGGGGTGTTTGTGTGTGTGTGTGTGTGTTTTTCGTGGCAATGGAGGCTTCTGATTCCTCCTAACTATACCACGAAACAACAAACAACAAACAACAACAAACTCCTTCTATATAGGGGGATGTTTGTGTGTGTTTTTCGTGGCAATGGAGGCTTCTGATTCCTCCTGACTATGCCACGAAACGACAAACAACAACATACTCTTTCTATATAGGGGGTGTTTGTGTGTGTGTGTGTGTGTTTTTCGTGGCAATGGAGGCTTCTGATTCCTCCTAACTATACCACGAAACGACAATTAAACAACAAACTCCTTCTATATAGGGGGGTGTTTGTGTGTGTGTGTGTGTTTCGTGGCTATGTTTTGAAGGACTTACTTGTAGCCTCCAATTTTCCATCTACAACATCACAAGGTCCATTACTTAACGAATGGAATTGTAAGGGTACTATCTATTACTACAACTTTTTTATTTACTTAGATAATTATCCCTAATTTATCCCCAAGAATTAAAAAAAAAAATTATAATAAACGAAGCCGATATAGATATGGCCTAAACATGCTCAAACTTCTTAATATTTATTCATTATTATTAATTATTACATCTTTTTCTTCTTCGACTTGAACTTTATTATTTTATAGAGGGAAAATATCTGCTTAGAATAAGTCTTAAATATTAAACCCTGAATTAATTTGGTTGGGCAATGAATGAACTAAGTCCTAATTATTAAATCCTGAATTAATTTGGTTTTGTAATGAATAAACTAAGTCCTAATTATTAAATCCTGAATTAATTTAGTTTGGTAATGAATGAATGAACTAATGAATGAATTAAAAGGTTAAGTAAATAACTCTTCGCCATGTTATTCCTAAATTTACACACGTTATTGACTGTACAGTTTAATAAAAAAAAAAATTGTTGGGGGTGTGATGAATATATTATTGCTTTGTAGTAAACAACAACAAACAACAACAACAACATCATCATCATCATCATCATCATCATCATATTCGACGTCATAATTTTTCTCAATGAACATGAAAAATGTGTACATTATTATTTTTTAGGGGATATGGTATATTTTTTGAACCACATGAACAAAAAAAAAAAATGTTAATTCTTTTTGTTGCTTGGAAAAAAATAATAGTTTGGAGGAATCAGCAGTTGCCTCCATTTCCAAGTTTACCACCACCATCAACACTTTGTATATAATTATAAAGATACTAACTAATTACTCCTTATTGTGTATTGCATCATAATTATACAAACGGGTTTTTTCTCAGTCAAACACTCAAATGGTGAATTGACTGACTGATTGAGTGTGTGTGTGTGTGTGTGTGTGTGTGTGTGTGTGTGTGTGTGTGTGGCATTAATAGCAAACGGTCAATTTTTTTTTATTTATATTTCTTTTAGTTATTACTTCGGAAAAAAATATATTGCATCACTATAAAGTTACACAATTGCACTGAAGATTATTATTATTATTATTATTATTATTATTATTACTATTTTTTTTTTCAATATATATATATATATATATATATATATATATATATTTTTTTTTTTTTTTTTTTTTTTTTCAGTTGCTCAATGAATATGAGTTTTGGGTTTGATTTTGATTATTAGAAAATTTGCTCAAGTAAGACGAGTATTCCGTCATATATTTGGTCTCTGATAACACACACACACACACACACACACACACACACACATCCTCTAATATCACACACACACACACACACTTCAAAGCTCACATTTCTATTTACTTGACTTATTTTATTTTATTTATTAATTTAGTTATGCATTTAATTATTCGTTTATTAATTTATTCACTTGTTGTTCAGGTTGACTTTATAATTATGTATATATATTTTATTTTTTTCATTTTTTTTTACCTATTTTTTTATCTATTTATAAGGTTGACTAATTTTATTTATTCATTCATTCGTTTTGTTATTCATTCATCTCGTTTATTTCATTCATTTATTCCTCTATTTTTATTATTCATTTATTATTTTTTTACATGGCTGAATTTATTCATTAATCAGTTTATATATTTAATTATTTTATTTATAAGGCTGACTATATTAATTAATCAATATATATATATATATATATAATTTTTTTTTTTTTTTTTTTTTTTTTTTATAAGGCTGACTTACTTCATTAACCAATTCATTTATTCATTCAACAGTACATCATCTTCCACGTGACAATAACCTGCCACTCACCCACTAACTAACTAACTAACTAATCCTTTGTGTATATATATATATATATATAAATATAAATATAAATAATATATTATAATTATGTCCTCAAAATAATAATTATACGAGGGAAAAAAATACTGATGATATTACATTTATTTTATTTCGAGTTGATAAAAATATTAATATTTAAGTTACCACATTAATACTCTTAAAAAATACGACTTTTTTTTTTTTTTTTTTTTTTTTTTTTTTTTAAGGTTTCTGTTGATTCCTCCAAACTATGCCACGAAACAACAGATCCCCCCTTTAGTAACTATATCAAAGGCATCATTATTATTAGTATTGAACCATCTATCTCTGACACTTTTATTATTATTTATTATTATTATTATTATTTTTATTATTATTAAGGATCTATCTCTCTGTAACACTTTTTTTTTTTTGACAATACAAGGACTGAAACACATCACCTCCATCATTCTGGTCTATTATTATTATTATTATTATTATTATTATCTCTTTATAACACTTTATTATTATTATTATTATTATTATTATTGTTGTTGTTGTTGTTGTTATTATTATTAAATGGGTTTGCATTTTCTTTTGGTATTCGATGGATCGTATGCAAGAAGAACCATAGTGTTAACGATGGTGTGGTACTGTACGATGGCTTTGTATTTATAGAGCCTTGGTATTGTACGATGGCTTTGTATTTATAGAGCCATGGTATTGTACGATGGCTTTGTATTGTATTTATAGAGGTATGGTACTGTACGATGGCTTTATCTAAGGAGTCATTGTATCGGTACCATATCATCGTATGGCACTATGAATGTTCTTGCATACAACCCATGAATGATGTTGGCTTTACTGAGGCAGAGTTATAATAAAAATAATAATAATAATGATAAACAAATAATAATAATAATGATAAATGAATAATAATGATAATGAATAATAATGATAAATGAATAATAATGATAAACAAATAATAATAATAATGATAAATGAATAATAATAATAATAATAAACAAATAATAATAATAATAAACAAATAATAATAATAATAATAATGATAAACAAATAATAATAATAATAATAAACAAATAATAATAATAATAATAAACAAATAATAATAATAATAATAATAATGAGTGATTACTAAACTGTCATTGATGATGATGTTGCTTCATAGAGAGAAATGAGGTCAGGTCAGGTCAGGTCAGGTCACCAAAAAAAATCTGTTGACCCATCAGCCACCTAGAAATATCAGGTAGGTCAGGTCAAGTCAGGTCACCTTAAAAAAATACGTTGTCAGCCTCCATGACCTAGAGAAAGAGAGATGAGGTCAAGTGAGGTCAGTCAATTAGAACGTGTTGACCTTGACCTTTGACTCATCAGTACAAAAGGTCAAAGTTTGGGTTTTGTCTCACATTTTACACAAGTTGTACTTTCTAAATTATTTATATTGATTAAGTTGTTTATTTATTTATTTATGACGTCGAGGAAATGCGTGGTACTGAAGGAATAAATGGCATTTTTTTTTAATATATATGTATATATTTTTTATTTTTTTATTTACCTCTGATTGGTAATTATTATTATATTGCTAACTTTTCAGATATGCTAACTTAATAATTATAATGATAACTTATTTCCGATTTATAATTATTCTGTGCTAACTAACCTATATATATATATATATATATATGCTAACTTATTTTTGGTTAATAATTATTCTATGCTAACTTAATAATTATATGCTAACTTATTTTTGGTTTATAAATTTATTATTCTGTGCTAACCTTATATATGCTAACTTAATTTTGGTTAATAATTATTCTATGCTAACTTAATTTGGTTAATAATTATTCTGTACTAACTTTATATAATGCTAACTACTATATTTTGGGTTGACTATTATTATTATTATTATTATTATTATTATTATTATTATTATTATTATTATTATATGCTAACTTCAGTGACCCTTTATGTTTCATGACAAAATAAACCATGTTGATATGTGTGTGTATTATATGTATATATATGTAACTTCCTTCCTATCAATTAAATGGAAGGTGCTTCATATGTTTATTCATTATCCTGGATTTAAGTTAGGTTAGGTTAGGTTAATTGTAAGTTGGGTTAGGTTAATTGTATGTTAGGTTAGGTCTGGTTAGGTTAGTTGTATGTTAGGTTAGGTTAGGTTAATTGTATGTTAGGTTAGGTTAGTTGTATGTTAGGTTAGGTTAATTGTAGGTTAGGTTAGGTTAGTTTTTAGGTTAATATTATATAAGAAGTAAGGTTAGGTTAGATTAGTTGTATAATTAAAGTTCAGTTCTGAGAGGAAGAGAATAGTATTAAATAGTATTGAAGAAAATAGCATATAGAATTAAATTGAAGTAACTTGATTCCACCAAAGTATGCCAGGAAACAGGATCAGATTAAATAATAAATAGATAAAAAAATAATAATAATGGTGGCCTGTTAAATGGAATGGTTTGGAGGAATAAATTGCTCCACTTAAAATAATATGAGACAAATTGATTAATAGATAGATAGATTAATTGATTGATTGATTTATATTCGCCGCAGCAACATCGAAGTCATGTGGCGCCGGAAGAAGAGGAAGAAGCTTAACAGGTGGGACAGTAAACACACACACACACACACACAAAAGTAAACAGAAGAAAATACATTGGATAAGGTAAGCTGATAAAAAAAGAATGTTTGCAGAGGAGTTTTTCTGGGGGTGTGTCTGTCTGTCTGTGTGTGTCTGTGTGTGTCAAAAAGGGTCATATTTCAAGGTCTGTATCTGTCTGTGTGTGTCTGTCGGCCTGTGTGTCTGTCTGTCTGTGTCTGTGTGTGTGTGTTTAAAAAAGGGTCATATTTCAAGGTCTGTGTGTGTGTGTGTGTCTGTCTGTCTGTGTGTGTGTGTGTCAAAAAGGGTCATATTTCAAGGTCTGTATCTGTCTGTGTGTGTTTGTCTGTCTGTGTGTTTGTGTGTCTGTCTGTCTGTCTGTGTGTGTGTGTGTCTGTGTGTGTGTGTGTGTCAAAGGTTAGATGAATTTAAGATGAATCAATATTAGGCCTAGTTTTATTTACCTCTTAATTAAGGGGGGGTGGGAGTAGGGGACAGGCTTGGGGTGGGTAGAAAGCCTGTCCCCCTATTCCCGCACACACCCCAAGCCTGTCCCCCTACTCCTGCACCCCCCAAACCCCCCCCAAGCCTGTCCCCTTATTCCCACACCCCCTTAAGGGACCCTGTGATGTAGTTGGAAAATTGGAGGTTAGTGAGTCCTTCAAATATTGCCACGAAACACACACACACACACCTACAGTCGTGGTCAATAATAATCATCCACATATGGGTATCTCAAACAATTTGCTGTCTAATATTTTCGCGTTCACATATGATATTATTGTTTTAAGTAGTGTGTAGCTAATTGTAGTAAGTTAAAAGATGGTAGTTAACTTATTTATAGGAGAGTTTATCATCTAAGGAACAGAGGAAAGCTGTTAAAATCTTACGTGAGTTACCCCTATATGGATGATTATATTTGACCACGACTGTACATGGAAGGAGGTTGTATCGTGGCATGGTCAGGAGGAATCAGAAGCCTCCAATTTTAATACAAGATCACATTTTAAATTCATAAGGTATTGGATTCCTAAGTCAATTATTTGTAGGTTCGAATCCCACTGTTGTTGTTGTTGTTGTTTTATCTTTATTATTATTATTATTAGTAGTAGTAGTATTTTGTGACATTATTTAGGGCAGGGGTTCTCAAAGTGGTCGATATTGTCCCCCAGGGGTCGATGGGATCATTCAAAGGGGGTCGATGAATAGCCAGGGGGTCGAAAGGGGGTTGATGAATAACCAGGGGGTCGGTGAATAGCCAGGGGGTCGAAAGGGGGTCGATGAATAGCCAGGGGGGTCGAAAGGGGGTCGATGAATAGCCAGGGGGTCGATGAATGTTTACTGTTTGGGTTGAACGGATCATTGAAGCCTCCAATTTGAAGTTCTCGATTATAATTTAATTTCGATTAAAACTCTGAAGAATATCAGACACCATTAGATTAAAAAAATATATATTAATTTCTTGAATTAAGCTTCATATACTCATACACCTTGACATATTTTCTTACTGTGTGTTACCTATTTATTCATACTACATGTCAACTACTACTACTACTACTACTACTACTACTACTACTCATACTGATTTTGTCATCGGTGTTTCTTTCCTTGAATTATTAAAAGCTAGGCTGCTATATAGGGGGTCAACAGAAAATGTGTAACTTCATTGGGGGGTCGACGAGTTAAAAAGTTTGAGAACCCCTGATTTAGAGGCAGTAGTCATTGAAATCTTAGTTTTATTTCCCGTAGAGTTTTTTTTTTTTTTCATACCGTAGACTTTAATCATATATTTTCATTTTTATTTCTGATTTGGGAACTGGTGGTGAAGAGAGATAGATAATAATAAATACGATCTGTTGTTGTTGTTGTTGTGGTTGTGGTTGTTGTTGTTGTTGTATTTAGGGACATCAACACCCTAGAGGCCTAGACTGTTATTATTAATTTTATTTGTAAGTTTATAGAACTAATAACTTCAACAAGGATAGAGATAGATAGATAGATAGATAGAGAGAGAGAGAGAGAGAGAGAGAGAGAGATAAATAGATAGATAGATAGATAGATAGATAGATAGATAAATAGATAGATAGATAAATAGATAGATAGATAGATAGATAGATAGATAGAGAGAAATAAAAAGAGAAAAAAAAGGAAGGGGATCATTCAAATAATCGTTTTCGCGCCCGTAGACTTTTTATTGATTTGAGAGGTAGCGGGTGTGTGGGTGGCGGTGGGGGTGAGGGGGGAGAGGGAGGGGTAGTTATCATACGTCTGGCCACGAAACACACACACACACACACACACCTATAATGGAAGGAGCTTGTTTGGAGATAAATGAGTCCTTTAA
>JAWZYT010006330.1:0-7500 GCA_034508575.1 Petrolisthes manimaculis | reverse complement strand
ACCAATTCATTCATGAGTCTGTATATCCCCCAAACATGAATGACAAGCCTTGCACTCCTTCGTGTAGCTTTACCGGCCACACCCCCATCATTAGCGTCGCCAATGAAGCTGTGTTTGTGCCTCAGAAACTAGCCTTACTCTCAGTTGTAGCCAAAGTTAACACCACAAGCCGAATTCAGGGTTCCGCCATCAATGCTCTACCATCATTGAATTGAGCTGAGGGGAGATGGCCGTACAGGTGCCGGTACGGGAATTAATGCACAAGTATTCGATCAGTGTTTGAGGAAGGCCAGTGCTCAGGTTACATTAATTTCCTACAACTATTAGATAATCCATTATATATATATTACTGAATTTCCCGTGGTCGTTGATGTACCCCAAAAGATCTATTAAACATCAGCTAGTAAAGATACATCGCCACTGCGCCGGTGGGTTAGGGAGTTGCGCGCGGCCGGACCATTTTGGAAAGTGAACGCTGCGAGGTGAAACATTTTGGTAAAAGGTGTAATTGTCAGACGGCGCCACCACCGCTTGCGCTGTACTCCTCCGCGTCCCTATCTTAAAAAACACTACCCTGGGAATACATCACCTCGATTACGGTTATCTGTGGGTTTATATAGATTGAGATGTACAAATTGTCGAGTGTATCCAGGACGAAATAAGGCCCGGGATGGACTAAATAGGTCCCCCCATAATGGCACTACATGAAGGAGGTCTGCGACTCGGCAATGCGCAGGTCTCAGCCAAGAGCCTCAAACAAGAGAAGATTGGTGTTTGGGGTGATTCCATGAAGTTTAGTTACCATGAAAATGTGCATCAGGAGGGCCAAAAAACGCCAAAATAGCCACCTGTACTATATAAAACATGACAGAGGGAAATGATGAGTAAGTATATGCCGTCTGATAAGTGGGAAAAGGCCCAGATAATGGTGAAAATGGTGATGAAAAACATGGGTGGTCTAAGTTAGTCTAGTCGGAGCCTCCATTTTCTCCCTCGCAAAGATTCAGCGGACGTCGCTTTGTTGGTAAAAATGTCTGGTGATGGTGAATATGGTGTTAATATCGCCGGGATCACGCCAAATATTAAAATGGTGATGTGAAAGTGTGTATAATTTAACTTTGGATTTGCTGTAGAATTAACGTGTACCCATTCACAGGTTACCTCCAAAGCGGTGTCCCTGTGTTCATTGATGGAGTGCTGAGTTTATTATTATTACACGGGGGGGCCATGTAGTGAATTATTTACACAGGGCCCATGTAGTGAATATTAATTTTACACTTGTGGGTCCTTGTAGTGAATCAATCGAGTTTAACTATGTATTTCCCCAACCCAAGAAGTCCCCATCCCACACTGGAGTCACCGTAAGTAGCAATAATCTGTTTTTATACAGTTATACTTCATTATTATTATTGTCCTAAGTTCTTCTGCTGTCGTATTCAACCCTTGTGCTGTGGGAAGGAAAAAAGAAATAAGTGTATTCTTGTACAACCAACAAACCAACCAACCAACCAACTAACAAAACACTCGTATCTCCTAACTCCTGTGTTGGTTTATTTATTATTATTGTTATTATTATTGGTGTTTGTTATCTTGTGGAATTGTTATGTGTTGTGATTGAAGTTGGAGTTGACATGTCTGTATAATCAATTTGCTTTACAAGTGTTGTATTGTGATAACGTAGACCTAACTCGATTCAAACAACAAAAGTCTTTACGTGTGTAACCAGTTTCGTCTACTCTACAACCACAACAACAACAATTTCCTCGTGTTTGTTTGTCAATTAATAGTGAATCAAATCAATACGTGACCAGTGAATCAACTTTGTGTATATATAGAGATAGAGGGAGAGAGATAGATGCAGAAATAGATGGTGATGTTGGTAGTGGTAGTAGTGGTGGTGATGGTAGCTTGGGAGAGGGTGAAAGGTTTACTCCCCATTGCGTAATATCCGGGCATTCATTCATTCATTCATCGAAATTTGTGAACGAGCGAGAAGAATGTGTCATCATTAGTGTGGATAATTGATAAATATATTAATAGTGTTGTTGTGTTAGTTTATTGATAGTTTCCTTAGAGGTGTGGGTGTGTGTGTGTCATGATAGGAAAGGAATTAAATGTACCGTATGTGTATATTTGATAAGATTGTCAAATTTGTGATATTATTTGTTTGTGTGTGATAAGATTAGCCAAATTCATTGACCAAGTTTAGATTTATGTGTATGTGTTTATGTTTGTGTGTGTGTGTGTCCATGAAAAGATTAGCTTACGGTAATTCATTGTCCAAGTTTAAATTTTACGTGAGAGAGAGAGAGAGAGAGAGAGAGAGAGAGAGAGAGAGAGAGAGAGTGTGAGATAAGATTAGCCTAATTCATTGTCCAAGTTCATTCATATTCTGGTGGTTGTTATCTTTGGTGTTGTTGATGTAGTCTGTTTGTTTGTTGTGGAACCTTGGGACTTGAGAGATGAGGATGAATTTTAAGGGGAGGGTATAGTTCTGACATTTTTGGAGATTATGATTCCTCCAAATTATTCCAGGCAACAGGATACCATTATTTTTCTTTAATTAACTGGGTGTGTTTTCTGGCATACTTTGGAGGAATCAAGGCACTGTATTGTACCAAAAGTATACTCTCCCCTTAAACATCATTATAAAGTCAGGTTGTGTAAATGAAGGGGTTAGTAAAGTGTTGAAATAAATGTAGGAGTAAATGATTATGCCTCCTATATAGCCTAACTATTTCAAGCAAAAGTGACGCCATTTTTTCCCTCAAATCTGGTCCTGTTTCCTGGCATGCATTGGAGGAATCAAAAAGGTGCTCTAATGTACCCAAAGTAAACTATCTTCCTTTAATTAAATAGAAATAAAAGCTTAGCCAATCCTATTCGAGTGTATTGAATGGGGTATTGCATATTATATTTTTGACTAGGCAGGATAGAAACTTTCAGGACATTTATAAATTAGTGTGTATTATGTGAATTAGATTTTTATGAGTATTGTGTATAATTGATTTATTAATTTATATATATTGATTAGTCTGTGATTCCTAGTCTAAATTATGCCAGGAAACACACAAACTACCAAACTACCCTAATGTTACGGTACTTAATTAAGGGACCCTGTGATGTAGTCTGAGAATTAGAGATAATACGAGTCCTTCAAATACTGCCACGAAACACACACACACACACACACACACACCTATAATATGGAAGGAGCTTGTTTCGTGGCATGGGTCAGGTGGAATCAGAAGCCTCCAATTTTCATACAGGAATCAGTCACTCACAATGTAACCTCAAAAAAAATAAAAAAATAATCCATTCGACTAATATGTTCAATTTTAATTACGTATATAAAAAATATTATACTGTCGTTATAAGGTTATTTTATTTTTATTTTGTATAGAATAGGAACCATACATATTTTTTTTTATTTATTTATATTTTAATGAATAGATACATACTGAAAGTGGTGAAGCCTAATGAAACGAATAGTGATTTTAACGTGTAATAAAGAACTACAAGGAGAGAGAGAGAGAGAGAGAGAGAGAGAGAGAGAGAGAGTTCGTAGTGTAGTCTGGATTTGTGAATGAAAGTGTGTGTGTATGTGTGTGTGTGTGTTCTCTCAGGGGAGGGATTATGGGGTAGGAGGGTGGAGGTGGGGTGGGGGTGCGGGGGGGATTTCAGTGTAGGTGAGAAACCACTATAACCCACCTTCCCCCCCTCTCCCCCGCCCCTCCTCCCCCCTCTGACCACCAAACAACCCCCCCACCCCTCTCCCCCATATACCGTAAATCCCTACCCCTCTCTCCCCCCGCCCTCTCCTCCTCCCCCCCTCTGACCACCAAGACACACCCCCCCCACCCCCTCTCCCCCATATACCGTAAATCCCTACCCCTCCCCTCCCTCCCTTCTCCCCACCACTCTCCCTCTTCATTCATTTACTATTACATGACATAGCCATACATTCACTATTTCCCTTCACACACACACACAAACACACACACACACACACACACATTCTACACGGTATCTTCCCTTCCATCTACACACTACACACACACACACACACACACACACACACACACACACACACACACACACACTACACACACACACACACACACACACACACATCACACACACCTGTCTTTCCCTTTCCTTTACTATTATCACTATAACTTTCTCTTTGATTTTTCCCCTCTTTATTCTCCCTTTCCCCTCTTTATTCTCTTTTATTCTCCCCTTTCCCCTCTTTATTCCCCCTTTCCCCTCTTTATTCTCTCTTTATTCTCCCTCTTTCTCCCTCTTTATTCTCTCTTTATTCTCCCTTTCCCCTCTTTATTCTCTTTATTCTCCCTTTCCCCTCTTTATTCTCTTTTTATTCTTCCTTTCCCCTCTTTTATTCTCCCTTTCCCCTCTTTTATTCTCTCTTTATTTCTCCCTTTCCCCTTTTTATTCTCCCTTTCCCCTTATGTCGTCCACCTTTCTTTATTTCTCTATCTATTTCCCCCTCTTCTACTTTCCTTCTTTACACTTCCTCTTCCTTCCTTTCCTTTCCTATTTTCCTTCTTTCCTTTCCTTCTTTATTTCCCTACACTTTCTTCTTTCATTTTCTTCACTCTTTTCTTTTCCTTCATCTTTCTTTCCTTCTTTATTCCTTTTCCTTTCACTTCTCCTTTCCTTTCCTTCTTTATTCTTACTTCCTTTCCTTTCCTTTCCTTCCTTTCCTTCCTTTCCTTTCCTTCCTTCCTTTCCTTCTTATTACTGTCCTATCTTCCCTTCTTTATTTTAATTTCCTTTCCTTCTTTATTTTCCCTTACTTTTTTACTTCATTTCCTTCTATATTTTACTTCCTTTCCATCATCTTTCCTTTCTTTATTTCCTTCTTTCCTTTTCTATTTTCCTTCTTTATTTTTCTATTTTCCTTCTTTCCTTTCCTTCATTCTTATATTTCCTTCTTTCCTATTATTCTTCGTATAGCAGGTTGTGTATATATAGATAAATTATTATATACATTTTTATAATTATTTTAGTATTTTTTAAGGGGGGAAGTTTTTGTATTAGTAAATCTGGAGCAACTGAATCCTCCACATTATTCCAAGCAACAGAACACTATTAGTTTGCTTATCTGGTCCTGTTTTTTAGCAATACTTATGGAGGAATTAATGCACTCCAATGTACCAAAAAGGAATTACTACTTAAATATAGATTATTCAGGAAATAATATACAGTATATATATATAATTATAATATATATATATATATATATATATATATAATATATATATATATATATATATATTATATATATATATATATATATATATATATATATTCTCTTTTAAACAAAGGAGGTTAAAGGGAAATGGCTTGTTCTGCATTGATGAGTTTATTATTTATGTTTTCAATTGTTCTTACAATTTGTCTTAGGTGTTTACTTAGTGTGATGGATAAGTGAGACAAATGATGAGTTATTGGTGGAAGGTGGAGGTTTGGTGCAGTACATTGGACATGTTCAGGGAGAAGTGGTGATAGTGTGTGGGGTGATGTGATGGGTATTTAACTATCACCACTTCTCCCTGAACATGTCCAATGTACTGCACCAAACCTCCACCTCCACCAATAACTCATCATTTGTCTCACTTATCCATCACCTAAGTAAACACCTAAGACAAATTGTAAGAACAATTGAAAGCATAAATAATAAACTCATCAATGCAGAACAAGCCATTTCCTTTAACCTCCTTTGTTTAAAAGAGAATATAAAAATAATATATATATATTATATATATATAGTATATACTATATATATATATAATAGAGAGAGAGAGAGAGAGAGAGAGACAGAGAGAGAGAGAGAGAGAGAGAGTGAGAGAGAGAGAGAGATGAGGAGTGGTATAGAGGGGATAGAAGTGTGTGGTGTGTCACTGTCTCACTAGGCCCCCTCCTCCTCCTGTGTGTGTGTGTGTGTGTGTGTGTCAGCCACCCATGAAGTTGTACAAAAGGTTTAGGTCCCACAGCCCCTGACAACGCCCCTAGTTGGTCAGTTCACGCCCCCTTACTCTCTCTCTCTCTCTCTCTCCTGTGTGGGTGTGTGTTCTGTCTCTCTCTCTCTCTCTCTCACACACACACACACACACACAAACACTGGACTCCTCTTCCTTTTCTGGTGTGTGTTCTTTTACTATTTCTCTTCCTCTGTGTGTGTGTGTGTGTGTGTGTGTGTGTGTGTGTGTGTGTGTGTGTGTGTGTGTGTGTGTGTGTGTGTGTGTGTGTGTGTGTGTGTGTGTGTGTTACTATCTTCTCCCCTGGACCCCCTCTTGCTCTTCCTCTTCTGTGTGTGTGTGTGTGTGTGTGTGTGTGTTCCTGTTTCTCACTTTACCCCCTTTTCCTCTTCTGTGTGTCATTAAGGTTGGTAAATCTGGAGCAACTAATTCCTCCAAGCAACAAAGTCACTATTCATTATATTTGCTAATCAGATCTTGTTTTCGTTTTTTTGTTCTGGGATACTTTGGAGGACTCAGGACACTTCAATGTACTTCCAATGTCCCAAACCCCACCCCACCCCCCAGCCCCTTCCCTGCCTTCCATCCCCACCCAATCCAATCCATCCTTTACCAATCTTTCCCCTTCTCCAACCCCCACTCCTCCCCACCCAAATCCATCCCACCCCACCCCCAACACCACACAACCTTTCCCAATCCCACTCTTCCCCAACCCAACTCCCCACTCCCCTCCCAACACTTTCTCATTCATTCCTAACCCCTCCTCACTCTCTTCCTCTCTCCTCCATACCCCTCCTCTCCCAACCACTCCGTAACCCCTACCTCTCCCTCCTCCTCCTTCCTCTTCCTCTTCCTTCCCCTCCCCTCCTCACTCACTCAGCTATTGCCAAAGTAGCAGGAAGTGAAAATGCGTAGCGGATAAATATACAGGAGAGATAGAGAGAGAGAGAGACACACACACACACACACAACAAAACACAACACACACACACACACACACACACACACTATGAAAAAAAAAAATCTCTCCCATCACACACCCCTCCCCCCTTCCCCCCCACTTCCGCCCCCCACCCAACAGTTGTACTCCTCGCACCTGACCTGACCTGACCTGACCTCACCGTGACCTCTCAAAGCCACATCCGCTACCCTCAGGTCACACAATCTCAGTTCTTGGGGACGAGGGGGGGGGGGTGATAGGAAGGGGGGAGAGTGAGAGAAGGAGAGAAGAGGGAAAGACAAAGTGATAATGGGAGGGGGTAGGGGGGGGAAGAAGAAAAAAGGGGGGATAAGGGGGGAGGGATGTAGTATTAAATGTAGACAGGAAAGGGGGGGGTGAAGGTTAGAGAAATGGGGGGGGATGTGGGGGGGAGGGGGACGAAAGGGGGGAGCATGAGAACGGAGGGGGAGAGAACATGAGGAAGGCATGAGAGTGAAAGTGAAATAGAAAGAGTGAAAGTGAGAAAGAAAGTGTGAAAGTGAATTAGAGAAACGA
>JAWZYT010006329.1:0-32627 GCA_034508575.1 Petrolisthes manimaculis | reverse complement strand
CTTAATTACAGTTTTCCCTCTGGCTCCACACACACCCGGTTCACTTGCCACCGCCTCGTGTTAACATTGCCTTCATCACCCACCCACCCTCCCTCCTCCTTCTTTCTCTTTCTCCGTTTAGTGTTTTGTTTTGTTATCGTTTTTGCGTGGTTGTAGTCGAGTGTGTGTGTGTGTGTGTGTTTCTGCTGCTTCTGCTGCTGTTTCTTTCCCGTTTCCATCTTTTATTATATATTATTCCTGTTCCTCTTTATTTTTCTAGCTCTTCATGTATTAATTCTGTTTTTTTCCCTTCTCCATCTTTTTTAATAAATATATTATTCCTATTCCTCTTTAATTTTCTAGTACCTCATGTAATAATTATTCTGTTTCTTTCCCTTCTCCATCTTTATTTATATATATTCCTGTTCCTCTTCATCTTTCTGTTTCTTTCCCTTTTCCATCTTTATTTTATTTTCCTTTTTTGTTTATCAAGTTTTGTTTCCTCATCTACTAAATTATTCTGGTTTTTCTTTTTTCTTAACGTCATTTTCCTGTTTGTAGCATTTTCTTTTTTGTTTCTTGTTTCTCGTTACTCATACTTCTTTTCTATTTTTCTTTCCCTATCATAATATTGTTCATAATCATTTTGCTTCCACTTCTGTCTGTCTCTGTCTGTCTCTGTCTGTCTCTGTCTGTCTGTCTGTCTGTCTGTCTGTCTGTCTGTCTGTCTGTCTCCATCATTTATCACCTTATTTTTTTCATTATTTTTTACCTTTTGTTTACCATCTCTTCCTCTTCCATCATCTCCATTCTCTCTTCTCCTTTCTCTCTTCCTCGCCCATCTCCTTTCTCTCTCCTCATTTCTCTCTTCCACTTCCACGTCTCCTTCTCTCTTCTTTAATTTCTCTCTTCCTCTTGCACCGTCTCCTTTCTCTCTTCTTCTCCTTTCTCTCTTCCTCTTCCATTCTTTGTTTTTTTCTTATTCTCTTCTACTCTTATCTTTTTCTCTTTTTCTCTTCATCTATCTCTCTTCAAATTCCTATTTTCTCTCTCCACCTTTCCTCATATTTTCTTCTCTCTCCACTTCTCCTTTCTTCTTTCTCCATCACTACATCTTTTCTCTCTTTCCACCTCTCCTCCTTTTTACTTTCTCCATCTCTACATATTTTCTCTCTTTCCACCTCTCCTACTTTCTTCTCTCTCCACCTTTCCTCAATCTTATTCTTTCTTTGTTCTCTCTCCACCTTTATTCTGTCTAATTCCTTCTCCACTCTTTTGTTATCATCTTTCTTTTCTCTACATACACCTTTTACCTTCACCTCTCCACCTTCCATGTTTCTCCTTCTTCCCTTTTCATTTCTCTCCACTTCTCCATCTTCCCTTTTCATTTCTCTCCTCTTCTCCATCTTTCCTCCACCTCTCCATATTATTTCCTTCCCCCCCCCTCCCCCCCCCCCCCCCCCCCACCCCCCCCTTCCCCAACTCTGGGTGACTGACTAGCTAAGCAAAAGTCATCAGTGTAATAATACTGTAATTTCCTGCACACACACACACACACACACACACACACACTGAGAGAGAGAGAGGGAGGGAGAGGGGGAGGGAGAGAGATTGGGAGGAAGAATGAGAGAGAGAGTGGAAGGAAGAAAGAGAGAGCGAGAGACTGGAAGGAAGAAAGAGAGTGAGAGAGAGTGGAAGGAAGAAAGAGAGAAAAAGTGGAAGGAAGGAAGAGAGAGAGAGAGAGCGAAAGGAAGAGAGAGAGAGACTGGAAGGAAGAAAGAGAGAGAGAGAGAAAGAGAGAGAGAGAGAAAGAGAGAGATAGAGAGTGGAAGGAAGAAAGAGAGAGAGAGAGAGAGAAAGAGAGAGGAAGAATGAATGAGAGAGTGGAAGGAGAATGAGAGAGAGAGAGTGAAAGGAAAAGAGAGAAAGAGAGAGAAAGATAGATAGATAGATAGGTAAAAATATATGGAAGAAAGAGTGAGACAGTGATTATTGTAAGGTTGATATTGATAATAAATAATCTCTTCTAGGCCAGGCAGCCCGTGTATATAGAACAAGGGGGAAGGTGAAAAAAAAAATAATGGTGGGACAACAAGAACGACGAAGAAAACACAAGGAAAGGAAGCACAGTTGAAGAAATGAGAAACACAATAACCGCTCAAGTTCAAGCTGCTATCACCTTTAATACACACACACACACACACACACACACACACATTGAGATTCGGTTGTATTGTGGGAAAAATGTACAGCCACAATCACATAACCACCGACACTTTCCTTCCATCGTGTAAATAAATCAGTATCATATCAAATTATAATCATACAACAACACCTTACGTCAACTCAACCCCCTCAATTATTATTATTATTATGAGGTGCTGCAAAATCATACACGTGTTGTTCTTTATTACCAAGACATTTACTACGATGAAAGGAAAGTGTTAGTGGATATCATTATTATTATGAGGTGCTGCAAAATCATACACGTGTTGTTCTTTATTACCAATATATTTACTACGATGGAAGGAAAGTGTGGGTGGATATTTGATTGTGGCTGTACACACGCAATTCAATATATGTATCCAGGTTTGCTTTGAATAGCATGATCGAGTATATGAAGCAAACTCGAGAAAATATGAAACAGGATAAGCGTTGTAATTGGTTCACTAGTATGTGTCAAATGATTCGAAACTTCAAGACATGCATACAAATTTTGGATTGCGAGTGTATACAGTATTATTATTATCATTATTGGACTAGAACTATTGGACACTATTCTATGTTGATATATAAACTGGATGGGAGGAAGGGGAAAGGTTAGGACACACACACACACACACACACACACACACACACACACACACACACACACACACACACACACACACACTCTCTCCCTCATAAACTAGTAAATTCACTACTACTACAACTACTATTACAATACTCACACTCGTCCCTTTCTTTATTACACACACATACATACACAGCTAAACAAACAAAGACAGACAGAGGTAAAAACATATAGAACACACACACACACATGATAAAACGAGAGGAGAATATAGATTACCTGTTCTGCATGCACTGTCGTTAAAATATAATACACGAATTTCCTTTAGGTGACCACACTCGAGTCTCTCTATATTGGAGGTGTAATCTTATATTGACACAGCCAGGCTAAAGTCAACCAAGCTTGTGTTTGGCTAAGAGATGCATGGTTGGAGAGTTGGTTGGTTGGTTGGATGGTAGGTTGGTGTTTGGTTTGTGTGTGTTAGTATGTTGGTCAGTGGTGTTGTGTGTTTGTAGAGCAATGTCTGTAGAGTTCGCGGTCTACAGGTCGCAATTCTTGTCCGATTTTGCTGAATTTTTCACCACAGGTAGCATCAACATTTCTAGGTCACCTATTTTTTTCAAGGTCAAAATTTAAAAATCAAGGTCAAAATTATAAATAAATTGAATAAAAAATAAAATCTGAGCAGGGTTCGAACCAACGCCGGCAATGGTGAGTGAGGAAAGGGGAGCTCTAAGCGCTCATGGATAACCACTCGACCATCGTGACGGCATTGTCATTTCTGCTTCTGGTGGTACTTGAGCGATGGCCGTATTCCTAAAACTCGCGATATGAGCATTAGGTCGAAATTCGCGGGGTCTAATTTTGCCATACTTTCGCCAAGTCCTCGCTCTACGAGCGAATGTCCATTGGTTGGTTGGTTGGTATGTGTGTGTACTGTATTTATAAAGTATAGAATGTTCGTGTGTGTGTGTGTGTGACTAAGTAAGTATTTATAAAGTATAGAATGTGGTGTGTGTGTGTATATATATATAAAGTATGGAATGTGTGTGTGTGTGTGTGCATGTATTTATCCTACATGTGGTTTTGTCAATAAATGTCCTCTAATTATTTTTATGTGAACTTATTAAGAGGGTGGAAGGAGTCCATTATTCGGTGTGGATGCTGGTCCCCAGAGAAACCATGCCAGCTTTACAACCACAAAAGGTATCCATGACACATACATATACACCAAAAATACAATTAGACAGAGGGACATTACCGGGACTACACAAGTCAGAAAGGTGCATCAATTGTCAACCTTTATTTTTAATATTGTACCCCACTGGGGATTCGAACCTGGGATCTTTCGTTTAAGGCCCCAGTGATCGTGTATGAAACTTGAAGGCTTCTGTTTCCTTCTGACTATACCACAAAACAAGCTCCTTCTATATAGGTAGTGTTTCGTGGCAATTTTCTGACTACAATACAGGGTCCCTTAAGGCCAAATAACAGCTTCGACTTGGGCTGCAGGGGTACTGGGATCGAACCCCCCCCCCCATTAGTCATTTTAAAACTTTTATTTTGACTGAGGACGCTTCTCAGGCTCACCGATCAATATGGCATATTACTAATTTTGCCGAAAAGTTAATCATTTTGTTTTATGATGAATATCTATCAATAGAAAAAAATGAACCATCATACGGCTAAACCTGTGGACGCTAGACCATAAACAAACACACGAACAGATAAATAAATATCCTGCACCGAAAACAATACACCCTCCCTTCGGGGCGGTCTAATAAATGAACAGCCGAATAATTAAACGAACGAACGAATGAATGAATGAAATACAGTATGAAAAGAAATTCTAATTGAGAGAATTGACAACTCAGAAATTATGACATGTAAACAAAGTCCATTACTCCTCTCCTCCATAATCCTCCCTTACACCCTCACTACCCTTCCCTTACACCCTCACTACCCTTCCCTTACCCTTACCTTATTTCCCTTCTGTCTATTCCCCTAATGTTCCCACTCTTCCTTCCTTCCATTCTCTCTCTCTCTCTCTCTTTCTCTCCTAAACACACTCATACTCTCTCTCTCTCTCTCTCTCTCTCTCTCTCTCTCTCCCCTAAACACATACATTCTCTCTCTCTCTCTCTCTCTCTCTCTCTCTCTCTCTGCAGGAAATTACACTGATGACTTTTGCTTAGACAGTCAGTCACCCGGAGCTGGGGGTGGGGGGGGAAGTGTGGGGGGGGGGGAGGAGGAAAAGTGGAGGGAAAAAGAGGTGAAGAGAGAGAGAGAGAGAGAGAGAGGGTGAGATAGAGACAGAGAGAGAGAGAGAGAGGGTGAGATAGAGACAGAGAGACAACATACAAACAGACAGAGAGAGAGAGAGTGTGTATGTGTGTGTGTTTAAGAGAGAATGAGTGTGTGTGTGTGTGTATGAGTGTGTTTAAGAGAGAGAGAGAGAGAGAGAGAGAGAGAGAGAGAGAGAGAGAGAGGTGGATAAATGTTACTAGGTGAGAAGTGGAGAGGAAAGGTAAAAGTTGAAGAAAGGAATTTGAAGAGAGATGGATGAGACAAAAATATAAGGACATAAAAAACTGCGAAAAATATACAACTAATGGAAGAGAATAGATAAATGGGAAGAGGGAAAAAGATAAAAAGAAAAGACTGAGAAATATAAGGAGAGGGAATGAGAAAGGAGAAAAAAAGAAAAAGAAAAGAGAACGATAAAGAGAAAGAGGAGTAGAGGGAAAGAAGAAGAGAAAATATTAAAAAGAAAAGAGAAGGAGAGAGAATGGAGAAGAAGAGAGAATGGAGAAGAAATAAAAAGATAAAAAGAGAATGAGAAACAGACGCAGAGAGGAAGAAGAAGAAGAGTGAAAAAGTTGGGAGAGGAAGAAACTATTAAAGAAAAACAAATAGAGAAAGAGAAGTAGAGATGAAGGAAAAGAAAGGATAAGAAGAGAGGCAAGGAAGAAAGGAAAAAAACAGAGAGAGAGAGAGAGAGAGAGAGAGAGAGAGAGAGAGAGAGAGAGAGAGTTAATAAGTAAAATTCTGCAGCATAGTTCTTGACATTTACCATTTCTTATTCAACAAGAACATGAAGGAAAACCCTTCAAAAGCTCCGGCTCTTAATGATTCAAGTGAAATGAGTGAGTGAGTGAGTTGAACCCCTTTTAAGAAATGGTCGACCCAAGAAGAATGAGTGAGTGAGTGAGGTGAGTCAGTTGAAGCTCTTTTAAGAAATTATCGCCCCAAGAAGAAGAACAAGAACAAGAACAAGAACAAGAATTACGATAAGACCTTGAGTTCTCGGCTTAGGCTGGAGCTAAAAATTGTAATCTTATATATTTTTTTACATGTGTTGTTGTTTTGAGTGAGGTTGGTTCCACTGCAGCCAATGTCTTGTAACTTGTCATCAATCTCCTCGGCCTCACCATCACAACAGTTTGTTTTGAGTGAGGTTGGTTCCACTACAGCTAAGGTCTTGTAACTTGTCGGACTCACCATCACAGCAATTGACTTTGGCTTTTTATCGAATGTTGGCACGGTGACAGGAAAAATATTATTGTGTTTTTACTCTCTGTCTGTCTTTGTCACTGTCTGTCTGTGACTCTGTGACTCTGTCTGTTTGTGTATGTCCTCTGTCTGTCTGTCACTCGTTCTTTTTCTGTCTGTCTGTCTGTCTGTCTGACCATCACTCTATCTGAATAACGGCCTAACCATCTCTCTCTCTCTCTCTCTCTCTCTCTCTCTCTCTCTCTCTCTCTCTCTCTCTCTCTCTCTCTCTCTCTCTCTCTCTCTCTCTCTCTCTCTCTCTCTCTCTCTCTCTCTCTCTCTCATCCGTTCTCAAAATTTTCCAATCATTCTGTTTTCCCCTTTTCCATCTGCATGTCTCCCCTTCCTCTCCTCTCGGCTCTGAATCGCCTTTTCTCTTTCACATGCATTTTTTTCTTTGAATTCCTTTGTATTCCTTGACTTCTTTTGTATTATTTTGTATTCCTTTGACTTCCTATTTGTTACTTTGAATTCTTTTATATTCATTTGACCTCCTTTGAATTATTTTGTATTATTTAGACTTTTGTATTATTTTGACTTATGGTGTATTCCTTTGACTTCTTTTGACTTCCTTTGTATTCCATTGACTTTCATTGAATTTTTTTGTATTCCTTTGAATTCCTTAGACTTCCTATGCGTTCTTTTAACTTCCTCTGCATATCTTTGACTTCCTTTGACTTCCCTCTTGAAATAACGTGTATATATGTATGTACAGTTGCCCAAGAAAACACTGCAACCAAATTTGCAGGTGTGTGGTAATATCTGGCATCTGCTCCAAAGTAAACACTCGTATTTTATCAATGGATCATTCACAACTTATAACCTTTATATGAATGGATGTTATTGGCTTAACTTACATTCATCCTTACAACAACTATAGGTTCTGAGTGATTCATTGATAAAATACGAGTGTTTACTTTGGAGCAGCTGCCAGATATCGCCACACACCAGCAAATTTGGTTGCAGTCTTTTCTTGGGCAACTGTACCTATTAATTAATCTAAGGGGATACTACACATTTAGTACAGTGGATACATGAATGGGTGATACAGCCCAAGTGAAAGATGGTCCATTTCTCCCAATATCAAGTTCCTTATTAGTGCCAAATAGGAGACATCAGGGGCAGAAGTCAGTATTGAGGATGGTGTGTGTGTGTATGTGTGTGTGTTCCTTAGTGCCAAATAGGAGACATCAGGGGCAGAAGTCAGTATTGAGGATGGTGTGTGTGTGTATGTGTGTGTGTTCCTTAGTGCCAAATAGGAGACATCAGGGGCAGAAGTCAGTATTGAGGATGGTGTGTGTGTGTGTGTGTGTGTGTTCCTTAGTGCCAAATAGGAGACATCAGGGGCAGAAGTCAGTATTGAGGATGGTGTGTGTGTGTGTGTGTGTGTGTTCCTTAGTACCAAATAGGAGACACCAGGGGCAGAAGTCAGTATTGAGGATGGTGTGTGTGTGTGTGTGTGTGTGTTCTTTAGTGCCAAATAGGAGACATCAGGGGCAGAAGTCAGTATTGAGGATGGTAATAAAAAGCAAGTACCTGATAATAGACACACAATGGTTACTCAAATGGGACAAGTATCTTTCACCTGCTGGGCTGTACCACCCATTCATGTGTCCAATAAAAATAATGGCATTCTGTTTCTCTTGTTGCTTGGAATAGTTTGGAGGATTCAGTTGCTCCAGATTTACCAACACAAAATTTACCCCCTAAACCAAAAAAAAAAAAAAAAAAAAATAACGCACACACACACACACACACACTTGGTTTAATCTGTACAGTGTAAACAAAGGCACAATACAATGGCACTCTGATCATACTGAGTCAACACACACACACACACACACACACACACACACACACACACAATGATAAGAGCAAACATTAATTAAGAGGAAAGGTTGGAGAGAGAGAGAGAGAGAGAGAGAGAGAGAGAGAGAGAGAGAGAGAGAGAGACAATATGATAATGAAAAGTGAGCGAGAGAGCCAGTGAGGTAATGATGAGAGAGAGAGAGAGAGAGAGAGCTAGTGAGATAATGAAGAGTGAGTGAGAAAGCCAGTGAGGTAATGAAAAGAGAGAGAGAGAGAGAGAGGGAGGGACAGACAGACAGACAGACAGACAGACAGACAGATAGATAGATAGAGAAAGTGAGTGAGCCACTGAGATAATGAAAAGAGAGAGACAGATAGAAAGAGAGCCAGTGCGATAATACAGTGTGTGTGTATATGTATGTATGTGTGTAAGTGTATGTATGTATGTATGTATATACTGTATGTGTGTGTGTGTGTGTGTGTGTGTAAAATTGATAGTATTTACAATGACGTGTTGTGGCTGGAAATGAGAGAGAGAGAGAGAGAGCGTGTGTGTATGTGTGTTTGAGAGAGAGAGAGAGAGAGAGGAGAGAGGAGTGATGAGAGAGTATGTGGGGTGAGAGTGAGTAGAAAGTGTGAGTGAGTGAGTGGGGTGAACGTAAAAATGAGTGAGAGAGAGTGTGGGAGTGGAATTATGGCAAGAGTGGGGCTGAGTGGGTGGCAGGAGTGGCACAGAGTAGGAGGCAGGAGTGGCACAGAGTAGGAGGCAGGAGTGGGACTGAGTGGGTGGGAGGAGGAGTGGAACTGAGTGGGAGAGGCACAAGAAGGAGTGGAACTGAGTGGGTGGGAGGAGGAGTGGAACTGAGTGGGGAAGGCACAAGAAGGAGTGGAACTGAGTGGGGGAGGAGGAGTGGAACTGAGTGGGGGAGGCACAAGGAGTGGAACTGAGTGGGTGGGAGGAGGAGTGGGAGTCTTGGATAACTACAGTATTGATCTCTGAGTGGGCGAGTGAGTGAGAGAGAGAATGTACACTACACTACTCCTGTTTCTCCCTCTCTCAATCTCTCTCTCTCTCTCTCTCTATCCTTCTCTCTATCCTTCTCTCTATCCTTCTCTCTATCTGTCCTTCTCTCTATCCTTCTCTCTATCTATCCTTCTCTCTATCTATCCTTCTCTCTGTTTCTATCTGTCTCTCTCTCTTTATCTCTCTCTTTATCCTTCTCTCTGTCTCTCTCTATTTATCCTTCTCTCTGTCTCTCTCTATTTATCCTTCTCTCTGTCTCTCTCTCTCTTTATCTCTCTCTTTATCCTTCTCTCTGTCTCTCTCTGTCTCTCTCCCTTTTTCTATCTCCCTCTATCTCAATCGCACTATCTTTTTTTTTCTCTGTCTCTCTGTGTCTCTGTGTCTCTCTATTTCTCCCTCTCTCTCGCTATCTCTACCTCTGTCTCTCTATCTCTCGCTATCTCTCTCCTTCTCTCTCTCTCTCTCTCTCTCTGTCTTTCTCACTCTGTCTTTCTCTCTCTCTCTCTGTCTTTCTCACTCTGTCTTTCTCTCTCTCTCTCTGTCTTTCTCTCTCTCTCTCTGTCTTTCTCTCTCTCTCTCGCTATCTCTACCTCTGTCTCTCTATCTCTACCTCTGTCTCTCTATCTCTCTCCTTCTGTCTCTCTCTCTCTGTCTTTCTCTCTCTCTCTGTCTTTCTCTCTCTCTATGTCTGTATGTCTGTCTGTCCCTCTCTCTCTCTATTCCACAGTGGTATTGGTTTGTCAGCTTCCCAACCAACCACACTTGTAAGGCTTCATTACTTTTCCAAAAGTTGAGTATCTATCCACATTCACAAAAAAAAAAAAAAAAAAAAAAAAAAAAAATAGATAATGATGATGATCACTGCATAGTTTACTCACCAAATTCATTAGATAATTCACCAATAGATAATTTATTTTACAAAGCTAAGTTTCTTTGATTTTGCGTTCTTACAAACCACTACGAAAGACTGTGAAATCGACCCTATGTGGTTTTTTATTCCTCCTGACCAATACTTTATATGAACAAATTCCATATACAGTTGGTGGGGTTTCGTGGCAATGTTTGAAGGACTCATTAACCTCCAATTTTCTATGGTAAATCTGGAGCAACTGATTCCTACAAATTATTCAAAACAACAGGATGCCATTATTTTTGTTTGTCTGGTTCTGTTTCCTGGCATACTTTGGAGGAATCAAGGCGCTTTTAATGTATGAAAAGTATAGAACTCCATTAATTTTTTAGGTATGATGAAAGGAGAGTGGGTAGTGAAATTAGAACGTTTATTATTTATTACAAATAATACGGAAATTGTAATGATAATATATTGTACATCCACATTCAAATAACCACCAACACCTTCCTTCCATCGTGCAAATAAATTAGTATCATTTCAAAATATAATCGTACAACACCATATGCCAACTCAACCCCCTCAATTATTATTATGAGGTGCTGCAAAATCATACACGTGTTTTATATTACCAAGATATTTACTATGATGGAAGGAAAGTGTGGGTGGATATTTAAATGTGACTGTACATTCCAGAAACCAGGGAGAAGCATGATAATTAATGTTTTAAAATTAGTATCTAGTCTGGTCTAGTGTTGGATTGGAGTGTGTGTGAAAGAGACACACACACACACTCATAATGACCCCCCCCCCCCCCAATGGGAACCGCCTTGACGTGGTGGGGGGGCTTGTGTGTCTCTGAGACCTGGCGAGCTAAACTAAAGAAGGTCGCCAGTGAGATACCAGACTAAATGGTTCCCATCTTTCAGTTCTTCAACTGTCCCTCTTTTCTTTTTATTTCCTTCCTGATTGCTGTCACACCTCTCTATCACCTTTTTTTCTGGCGCTATAGCACCTCAATGTTGCGGCGCCTAATATCCATCAATCAATCAATCAATCAATCAATCAATCATAATGACAGCCAGAAGGCGACTGAATCTGACTGACACACGTTATGTAAAGTAGTGGGAAAGTAATAGGAGGCAAGATGGGGGAGAAGATTCATTTGTTGGTGAATAATTGAAAGGTCTATTGATTCCTTCTAACTATACCAAGATAACAAATTATGCCCTCAATGGTGCTCATAGGGATCTGTGTCGTGGCATTGGGTCGATTCCACAGTGGTTGTTGGTAGTGGTTTGTAAGCACGCAAACGAAAGAATGTTAGCCGTGTAAATGACTTCTAGGTGAATTATTTAATGAATTTGGTGAGTAAACTATCATTATCAGTGATTATCATTATCTAACTGTTGGATAGATTATGTGAATGTGGATACGGTACTCAACTTTTGGAAAATAAAGAAGCCTTATAAGTGTGGTTGGTTGGGAAGCTAACAAACAATTACGACTGTGGAATCAACCCTAAAATAATGAAGTACCATAACAGCTGCAGTATTTGGTAATCACCCTCGCTTTCCTCTCTCTGTGGCTGGGTACCAGTTCGGAAGTCGTGACGTGTGTGTGTGTGAGAAGCAGTTGACCTGGGCCACGATAACGGGCTTGATTAAGCCTATGTCCAGTGTCGGGTCATATAAAAAAAAAAAAAAAAAAAAAAAAAAAAAAAAAAAAAAAAACAGTATAATTGGTAGCAGTGAGTGTTGTGGACGTAATTATAAAAAAAAGAACTTGTGAAAAATGAAGAATGTCAGAGATGAGGGAAAGGTCAAATGTCAGGTGTTATACTGCCTCGTTATAATGATGTGGAGAGAAGCTGCTGGGATGGACGGCTGCCAAACTGGGTGGAGTAATGTAGAGTAGAATAAATTATCAGTACAAGAAAATGATTAATGATAGGGAGAAAGAGTGTAGGTAATGGGATAGAACCCTGAGAAACATCAGTGTTGATTGACGTAGAAGAACAGTAACCATCTATTTACAACAGCCACAATACAACGACTACAGTGGAAATCACAGACAAAAGCACAGAGGGAGGGATAGAAACAGAATGGAAGCAGTTTGGAGATTAAAGCCTTGTTTGTGCCAGACTCTATCAAAAACCGTAATATGTATGCAGCTTTGGTTGAAGTTTTGAACAGTCCAATTTACCAAAGAAGTAATTCTAATGGAAATCTTATTGTGCATTTATTTACTGTCTCTTGGTATTCGAAGCACATCTGAATATTAATTAGTGCTTGTGACTGTACAGTTGCCAAAAAAAATATTGCGACAAATCTTAATAAAACTTTAACCCTAGTAATATCCACAACTATTTGTAGGGACTATAAGCATGTATAACCAAAGGAAATATATATAACCTTCTGTAATACATACTTATAATTCCTACAGACGACTATGGACATTAATACATTTAATGTTTTTATCGATAGTTGTCGCAGTACCTTTTTTGGCAACTATACATAGATATGCCTAACGTGACAATTAAAGTCTCACCGAAGCTCCGAATAGAAGATGACCATGAATCAGAAAGGAGGAATGGAATAAAAATAGCTTCGAAGATTTGAGGAGGAAATTCGGTGTTGGTAAATTTGGAGCAACATAATCCTCCAAACTATTTCAAGCAACAACAGAACACCATTATTTTTGCCCTTATGGTCCTGTTTCCTAGCATACTGTGGAGGAATCAAGGCACTCCAATGTAACAAAGATAGATAGAGGTAAAAACAATGGGGCAATAGTAGGAAAGTTGGCATAGATCACATTTCTTCGAAGCAGGTTGAATCAGAACAAACTGGGATTCCAGAAAGAAGGACAAGTATTAGATTACAGAGAGATGGAACAGTTTGCCTAGGCAGGGTGTCACCATGGAAGCAAAGATATAAGATTACAACAACAGCAATCCAATCACGGCGGTACAAAAGACACATGAATATTATGGGCAGATACATGTATATTCCTTTGTGTGTGTACGTGTTTGTGTATGTAGTGTACAAGAGTATGTTGTGTATTTTGTGTATGATCACTGGGTGAGCGTGTGGTTAGTGTATGTGTGTAGGCTATACGTGTGTGTGTGTGTGTACCAGTGATTGTGTATGGGTGAGTAGCTTAATAAATATAATTAACTAAAGGGGATTCACCGTTTCTTAATTCACAGATACAGACATATATATACACTAGACCATAAGCCGGTGAAGTAAAGTGAAGCATGTGTAATTAAGTAATTAGTGGAGTGTATTTTGTTATGAAAATGTCCTCTGACCCCCTTCGTGTACGTCCACTTTCCGTGTGGGAATTTCTGGCGCTATATATGGATTGATGGATAGATGGATATGGATGGATAGATAGTTGGATATGGATGGATGGATGGATAGATAGATAATGAGAGTATTCAATGTGTGTACGTATGTCTGCATGTATTTAATATAATGTATATAAGAGTACTATGTTGGTGAGTGTGTTCATTTACATGTATATAGGTGTGTGTTGGTTCGCCCTGCAGGAAACATTTACACACACGTCTGCATAAATGAACTCCAGCCGGGATGCAAATTTATGCTAAGCAAGTTATACGACGGGCTTCACTTTGGGGAACCCGCTGCAAGCCCTGTGCTGGAATGTAACAGGTGTGTGTGTGTGTGTGTGTGTGTGTGTGTGTGTGTGTGTGTGTGTGTAAGAGAGAGAGAGAAATAATGTGTGTGTGTGTGTGTGTAAGAGAGAGAGAGAAATAATGTGTGTGTGTGTGTGTAAGAGAGAGAGAAATAATGTGTGTGTGTGTATGTGTGTGTTGGTGTCTGTGTGTTGGTGTGTTAATAATAATAATAATAAAAGATTTATTTCGTAAGGCAACCAAGGGCTGAAAATATACATTGTAAAATATACATTGTAAAATGGTGATGGGATAGATGATGTTGTATGGATACATATAGATGAATGAACAGACATACACAAATACATTCTCGCACATATGCACATGATATTCATACACACAAACAGCACACAGACGTACACAGATACAATCACGCATTTTCACTCACACATGGACATATAATATGGTGCATATGTTTATTTGTGATTTTGGTTTATTAATGTAACTATTGTGGGGATTGGACTATTTTTGTATCTTTCTGTCCTGGCTCTAATGGGTTTGAGTAGGTTATAATGACGGATGTGATGACGTGGTTTGGGTATGGTGGGTGGAAGGAGGTCCCTATGGTGTGGGTGGATTAGCAGCTGTTTACTGAAGTCCCAGAGGAGCTGTTGGTGTCTGGTGGCAAGAGAAGGTATTGTGAGGGTATCCAGGGCTTGTTGGTATGTGGCGTGTGACGTACCCAGAATGATATGACATGCCCTCTTCTGTACCCTCCCCCTCCCCCGCACTTCTCTTTCCCACTCTCATCCCCCCACTCCTCTTCCCCCCTCTTCTCTCCACTCTCCTCTCCACTTCTCCCCACATTCCACTTCCCCACTCTCTTCCCCCCACTTCTCCCCTCTCCATTTCTCTTTCTGCCTCTCTTCCCTCCACTTCTCCTCCCCACATTCCACTTCCCAACTCTCCTCCTCCACACTTCTCTTCCCCACTCTCCTCCTCCCCCACACTTTTCCTCCCCCCACTTCTCCCCACTCTCCTCCCCACTCTCCTCCACACTTCTCTTCCCCTAATTTCTCTTCCCCACTCTCCTCCCCACCACTCCTCTTCTCCATCCCCCGAATAAAAGAAAAAAAACTGTTAGTGTTGTTAATGATGGTGTAACGAGGCTGGGTAGAAGGAGAGGACATTAGGACCTGTTAACAAGAGCTGTGTAATTAGTGCACGATGACTGACACACACACACACACACAGAGAGAGAGAGAGAGAGAGAGAGAGAGAGAGAACAGTAGACATCTTACTGACACACACACACACAGAGGTTTACACACACACACACATGGAGGCTTACACACACACACATACATACATACATACACAGAGGCTTACACACACACACACAGAGAGAGAGAGAGAGAGAGAGAGAGAGAGAGAGAGAGAGAAGCTTACACACACATGTATAAATGTTACAAAAAAGGTTCTGATTATTTTACTTAACATAATTGTGTCGTGTGTGTGTGTGTGTGTGTGTGTGTGTGTGTGTGTGTGTGTGTGTGTGTGTGTGTGTGTGTGTGTGTGTGTGTGTGTGTGTGTGTGTGTGTGTGTGTGTCAGCCTCTATGTGCGTGTGTCAGCCTCTGTGTGTGTGTATCTAAGCCTCTGTGTAAATGTATATGTACAGTACGTCTGTGTATGTATGTTTATATATGTGTGTATATATGTATGTGTGTATTATTATATCCTCTCCTCTATCCTCGTTTCCTTTCTCTTTTATTCATTGCCTTTATCCTCGTTTCCTTCCTTCCTTACTCTTCTATTCATTCCCTTTAACCCTGTTTGTGTATGTGTATATCTGTGTATATGTGTATGTATGTGTGTGTATGTGTATATCTGTGTATATATGTATGTATATGTGTATATATACTATCCTCTATCCTCGTTTCCTTCCTCTTCTATTCATTCCCTTTAATACTGTTTCTCTGGCTGTACTTTTCATCTCTTTGTCCACCTCTCTCTCTCCTTCCTCTCCCTCTTCCTGTTTGGGTATTTTTCTTGATCCTCTTTCTCACTCTCTCTCTCTCTCTCTCTCTCGTAAGGTCTTCTAGGGTACTTCTTTTCCCTGTACCTCCTTGTAACTGTCTGTCTGTCTGTCTGTCTGTCTGTCTGTCTGTCTGTCTGTCTGTCTGTCTGTCTGTCTGTCTGTCTGTCTGTCTACGTCACGAGACAAAGGAGGATCCGAGGTTAATGTAGTGTGAAGGCTTGTATATTGGAGAGCTCCTCACCTTTATTTTTTTTTACTCCGTGTTATTCCCACCTTCCTTTATTTATTTACTACTCTTTCTTTTCCATCATCTCTGTCTCTCTCTCTTGCTTATCCTCACTCCCTGTTTCTCTCTGTGTCTCTCTATCTGTGTGTGTGTCTCTTTGTCTCTCTCTATCTGTGTGTGTGTGTCTCTCTCTCTTTCTGTCTCCTACTCTGTTTGTGTGTGTGTGTGTCTCTCTCTCTCTTTCTGTCTCCTACTCTGTTTGTGTGTGTGTGTGTGTCTCTGTCTCTCTTTCTGTCTCCTACTCTGTTTGTGTGTATGTCTGTGTCTCATTTCGAAGCAGTAGACACATTCATTCTTTAAGGCAGTCAGTGTTATTACATCAACATATTTTCCCCAAGCCTACAAGGTTGCTATCCTTGTTTTTACAGCCGGGTACAATACCTACTTACTGCCGGGTGAACAGGGACATGGGGGGGGCTGGGAAAATTGTCCAACAATTCCACTGACCCGGGAATCGAACCTGGGACCTCTCACGTGCTGGCCGAGTGTGTTTGCTAACCACTACATCATCACCACCCCCTCACCACATCATCTGAACAAGACTTATTTTTAATTAAGAGCAGGGAATTGTCACACACTGCCAGAAGCATCCCTCGAGATTAACCACAACTAATAGAGGTGAAATACTTTATCCTCCGTTGGTCAAGGGACACATCCAATCATCTCCCACCATCAAGTACACTCGTGATACATAATTTCTGACCAGAGTGTGAGGAGCAGAAAGCTTCGAATCGCTTGGTATGGGCATTGCTCATTTTACCACCCAGTACACCTATAGAGGCTGAGTTTGAATTTGTATGTGTGTGTGTGTGGTGCCTGCAGTTCGTCTCTGGTCAAGGATTACGTATCACGAGTGTACTACAAAAAAAAAAAAAAAAAAAATATATATATATATTCTATAAAAATAATAATAATATAACTACTAAAAGTAGTAGGATATTATCTACGTAAATAGGAAAATATATTTCGGAGCTAGCATTTATTATATCATCAATAATATTATGAAAAGTATTGGACCCAAAATAGATACTTGTGGTACACCTTTGTATATTTGTTTAATTGGTGAATACATTTTATTTCAATAACCACTTTGTTTTCTGTTACTCAAATAACTCTGGAATAACCTGTGTGTGAAAATGCCTTTGATAAGTCAATAAAAACGCCAACAACAAATTTTTTCTCCTTCAAGCATTTATACACATTGTTCACGAATTGTAAAATAGCCGTTTCAGTTGAATGCTGATTCCTGAAACCATGCTGTTGTTTAATTAATAGGTTATTATCTTCAAGATATGACATTAACCGAGAACATATTACCTTTTCATATATTTTACTAAATGCTGGGTGGATAGAAATTGGTCGATAATTGTTTATATCCTTATTGTCACCTGACTTAAATATTGGCAATACTTTAACTTGATTCAATTGATCTGGAAAATACCCTGTGGTTAGAGAAAGATTAATTGTGTGAGTCAAGGGAACATTTATCAAATTAGATGTGGCTTTTTCGTAATGTATCATCAGGTCCTGGAGTATTAGTTTTAAAAATATTCAAAATTTGTTCTACTTCATAACTATTTATTGAACATTGAAATTCTGGTGACTTTGTAAGATAATGTCGATAATCAAGATTTGCACCACCATCTTCTCGATTGCTTCTCAAGAAATGTTCATTAAATATATTCGGAATGTTCATATTAAGAGAATTTAATTCAATATTACTCTTGTCAACAGAACTTACTCTACCTAGTCATGATTTAAGTACATTCCACTGTTTATTTTTTGGATCACCTTGATTGTTAGTTAATTGGTGTTTGTAATATAAGTTTCTTGCTGCTCGCAATAGTGATGTTAGTTTATTTATGTAATTTTTATACATCTCTCAATAGGTAAGTAGCCATTTGCTAGCAAGGTTTTCCAATCTGTTTTTTTATATTTTTATACTAATCCTTAGAGCTGGTGTGATTGATATCCTTATTTAAGTTCTGTTTTGTTGTTGTAATAGGAAACTATTTCTCAAATAACTTATGATAAATGTTATAGAAAATGTCAAATGACTCTTTGGGACATGTTGAGTTAATTACATCATTCCAGTTTCCTAAAGCAAGTGCGTTAGCAAATTCGCTGGTGGTTGGGGAGTTTATAAATCTTTTTTTAATGGTTCTCTGTTTTTGTCTAATATTTCCTATTTTAAGTTGAGAGAGTATAGGAAAGTGGTCAGTTATATCCGTTTCAATAATATAATTACCAATATTTGTATCCACTTCAATAGTCCATATATGATCAATTAGAGTTGCTGATGTATTGGTAACTCTTGTTGGTCTTGTAATGACGGGGAACAATGAAAAGGAAAACAATTAAATATATAAATTTATCAACACTGTCGTTTCTGTTCAATAGATTAATATTGAAATCACCAATGATATTTATATCTGAATATTTTTTTGTATATGCTGAAGAAAGAATATTATTCATTGCATCATAAAAATGTGTAAGGAATTACCCCTCTGTGGTCTATACTGTACACACATAATATTATATATACACATTTCCTTGGCAAATTTACCACTTCAATACATACAGTTTATATATAGTCATGGAAAATAGTGAGTTCTTGTAAAGTGATGGTCTAATGTACAGCAAACTGGTGAATAAAAGCGAGCTATTTGAGTTAATTTTATGAACCAAAATTGCACACACCAACAGCTATAGTTTCGGATCATTTTTCGAAGCCATCTCATTGGAAGGTGTTGCAGTACTTTAGACCATCACTTTACCAGTGTTGCTTCCAACTCAGAATCAGCATATATGGCTACACCACCTCCATCATCCATGTACATTTATCGTATTATACAGTGAGGAAAGACTAGGATTTAGTCGGGTTTCAGTAAAACCAATAATGTTAAGTTTAATAGAGCTTAAAATACTATCTATGAAATATTGTAGATTTTTAGGGATTAACCTAATATTTAGATTAAGAATTGATAAAGTAGAGAAATTGATTGATTGATGTATATTAGTTCCTATAGCGCCAGAAAAAGGTGATAGAGAGGTGTGACAGCAAGCAGGAAGGAAATGAAAAGAAAAGAGGGAACAGTTGAAGAACTGAAAGATGGAAACCATTTAGTCTGGTCTCTCACTAGCGACCTTTCTAGCATGGGAAGCCCTTTCTCCCCGAAATCAGGGCAGAGTAGGGGCCGGAGCCCTCTCTAGTCTAGCTTGCCAGGTCTCAAAAACACACAAGCCCCCTACCACGTCAAGGCGGTACCCGTAAGGGGGGTTTGTGTTTAGAAAGTCTTTAAGGCCCCTGTGATCATGTATAAGAATTGGAGTCTTCTGTTTCCTCCTGACCATGCCACGAAACAAGCTCCTTCCATATATATACTGTAGTTGGTGTTTCGTGGCCACATTTGAAGGACTCCTATACCTCCAATTTTCTGACTACATCACAGGGTCCCTTAAGTAAGCTACTTGTGAATGTTCCTTCCTTGTAATGCTGAGAGAGAGAGAGAGAGAACAAAGAGTTCTCTGTATCTCCCTGCAGTAACATTATAACACACACACACACACACACACACAAGTTGGTAAGGTGAAAATAATATTGTATGGGAAAAGAAGCACTTGAAATTAATTAGTGGCAAAAGCAGGATAGAGTAATAAAGAGAGCGAGAGAAGATATGGGTAATAATACATCAGAGAGAGAGAGAGAGAGAGAGAGAGAGAGAGAGAGAGAGAGAATACACCAAATGATATACGTATAGGAGAGTCAATGGAAAAGAAAGAGAGACAAGAGAATAAATATGAGAACAGAATGGAAACGGTGAGACTAATTATGTAAATGAACCGAGTACGCGTAAAATGTGGTGGGGAAAGTTTTGTGGAGGGGGATAAAAGAGGAAAGTGAGGGAAAGGAAATAAGTGGTGAAAGGAGGGGATAAAGTGGAACGTAGGGGAAGGAAAAAAGTGGTGAAAGGAGGGAAAGAAAATAAGTGGTGAATGGAGGGGATATAGTGGAACGTAGGAAAAGGAAAAAAGTGGTGAAAGGAGGGAAGGAAATAAGTGGTGAAAGGAGGGAATAAAGTGGAAAGTGGGGAAAGGAAGGAATAAAGTGAAAAGTGAGGGAAGGAAGAAAAGTGGAGATTGGGGGAAGGGAGGAAAATTGAAAGTAGGAGAAGGGAAAGAGAAAAGTGAGGGAAAGGAAAAGAAAGTGAGGTAAGAAAATAAGGAAGGGAAGGGAATACAGAAATGGGACAAATGAAAGAAAAGAATGTAGGGGAAGGAAAAAAAAAAGAGTGAAGGAAAAAAGGACTAGAGGGAAAAATATTATCGTTGTTAATTTCAGCATAGACGTATTGACAAACTTAAAAGGGGGAACGTTCTTGACTACCAGAAAGCAACGTGTAGTTCTTGATGGTAGTCAGTCTCCACCTGTTCCTTTGATCTCTGGGGTACCCCAGGGCACAGTCCTGGGTCCCCTTCTCTTCCTTTCATACATTAATGACCTCCCACTTTCACTTTCCTCTACCACTAGACTCTTTGCAGACGATAGCTTAGTTTACAGACCAATTAAAGGTAGAAATGACTGCCTTCGACTACAGGACGACCTAACTGCACTTAAAGACTGGGAAGTCAAGTGGCAGATGACATTTAGACCAGACAAATGCCATCACATCCGTTTTACCCGTGCTCATAATCCCATACCATATACATATCAGCTACACAACACTAACCTCAACACAGTCCCTTCCCACAAATACTTGGGCGTCCACATCTCAGCAGACATGAGGTGGAACACACACATAGGTAGCATCAGGGCCAAAGCTAGTAGGGTCCTGGGGTTCTTGTGAAGGAACCTCAGCAGGTGTAACACAGACATCAATATTATTGCATACAACATTTTCGTTCAGCCACACTTGAGTATTGCGACACTGTCTGGGACCCACACACTTACAATAATATAAATAAATTAGAGTCCATACAAAACAAAACTGCAAGATGGGCCAGACGTGATTACAGACACACTACATCAGTCACTTTGCTTAAACAAGACACAAAACTAGACCCATTGGCAACAAGAAGACAAATACACAGACAACAGATGATATACAAAATCACAAACACGTTAGTTGACATAGACAAGACACATACCTACACCCTACAAGTATACGGTCCACTAGAGGCAGCCACAACTTAAAATACCATACATACCAGACAAGCACTGATATATTTAGACACTCATTCTTTCCCCGCAGCATCCAAGAGTGGAATCATCTCTCATCTCATATAGTCAATAGCCCTGGACACTCTTGACACTTTTAGAAATAGGATCACCAATCATTACCTCCCCAATCCTAATCCTCAACCCACCCTCATCCTAACCCCCTTCCTAATCCTACCCTGGATCCCTAAATCCCCCAGAGGCACAACCCCCACCTATTATGCTGCCCATGAACAGCTCTCTGCGGGACCTCTGAACTTGAAATTGAACTTGTTACTTTGTGTGTGTGTATGTGTGTGTGAGATTCTCTGTCTGTCTGTCTCTCTCTCTCTCTCTCTCTCTCTCTCTCAGTTCAAGTCCAGATTAGACAAAGTCTTAAACCACCGTCTAGGTGTTTAAGCCGTTGTGTGAGTGTTCCTTGATGGTTTCACATGACACATTCAAGGACGGTCACCTACTTGCACAACTAAACCCACAGGTACCCTCTTTGTATGGATCGTAAGGTCTTCTAGGGTACTTCTTTTCCTTGTAACTCCTTGTAACTCTCTCTCTCTCTCTCTCTCTCTCTCTTTCTCTCTCTCTCTCTCTCTCTCTCTCTCTCTCTTTGATCGCCTTGCCCCTCTTTTTTCCTTGCTCTCCTCGTCGTTTCTGTCGTATAAATTGTTCTTCCTTCGCTTCGCCTCCACTTCCTTCTTTTTGGTTATTCCTTTCGAGTTGATTTCTTTCTTTTCTATAATTTTCTTTCTTTTTTATAGTCTCTTTATTTACTATATCTCTCTTTCTTTCCTATTTTTTTCTCTTTCTTTCATTCTTTCTTTCTTACCCTTTCTCTCTTTTTTTTTCTTATTCTTTCTTTCTTTCTTTCTTTCTTTCTTATTCTTTCTTTCTTTCTTTCTTATTCATTCTTTCGTTCTTACTCTCTTTCTTTCTTATCTCTCATTCTTTCTTATTCATTTTTTCTCTCTTTCTTTTTAATCTCTCTTTCTTATTCATTCTTTCTCTCTTTCTTTCTCTCTCCTATCTCTCTCCTATCTCTTTCCTATCCCTTTTTTACTTTTCTATCCCTCCTTTCATTCTTTTTTTGGGTTATTCCTTTCGAGTTGATTTCTTTCTTTCTTGTCCTTTCTTTCTTTCTTTCTTTCCTGTCCTTTCTCTCTCTTTCTTTCTTTCCTGTCCTTTCTCTCTCTCTTTCTTTCTTTCCTGTCATTTCTTTCTTTCCTATCCTTGCTTTCTTTCTTTCCTATCCTTGCTTTCTTTCTTTCTTTCTTTCTCTCTAATATCAATTCTATCTTTCTTTCATTTTTATCCTTTCTTTCTTATCCTTTTTCTCTTTCTTTCTTTCTTTCTTTCTCTTTTTCTCCTATCCCTTCTATCTTTCTTTCCTTCTCTTCTATCCCTTCATTCCTTTTCCTATCCGTCCTTTCATTCTTTTTTCTTTCCTTTCGAGTTGATTTCTTTCATTCCTATCCTTTTCTTTCTCTCTTTCTATCTTTCTTTCCTATCCTATCTCTTTCTTTCTTCATTCTTTCCTCTCTCTCTTTCTTTCTATCTTTCCTATCCCTTTCCTTCTTCTATCCTTTTTTTCTTACCTTCTTTCCTACCCATTCTTTTTTTCTTTCGTATCCCTTCTTCTTTCTATATTTTCTATCTTTCTTTCCGCTTCATCTTTCTTCTCTGTATGTATGTATGTATGTATGTATGTATGTATGTATGTATGTATGTATGTATGTGTGTATATATATATATATGTATGTATGTATGTATGTATGTATGTATGTATGTATGTATGTATGTATGTATGTATGTATGTATGTGTGTGTGTGTATATATGTGTATGTATGTATGCATGTATGCATATGTGTGTGTGTATATATATATATATATGTATGTATGTATGTATGTATATATGTATATATGTACGCATGTATGTATATGTGTGTATGTATGTATATGTATATGTATGTATGTATGTATATATGTGTGTGTGTATGTATGTATGTATATATGTGTGTATGTATGTATGTATGTTCTGTCTCCCAATTATTCAACATTTTTATTCAAGCTTGCTGATGCTCTCTCTCTCTCTCTCTCTCTCTCTCTCTCTCTCTCTCTCTCTCTCTCTCTTCTTTATGTTTTTTTTATTCCCTGTGAACATTATTTTAGTGTGTTTTATTCCTCTCCTCCTCTTCTGTTCTCTCTCTCTCTTCCTTTCTCCTCCCTTTCTTTTATATTTTATCCTTTATTTTCCCCCATTCTCTCTCCTCCTCTCCTCTCTTATCCTTTCTTTTCTCCCATTCTCTCTCCTCCTCTCCTCTCTTACCCTTTCTTTTCCCCCATTCTCTCTCCTCCTATCCTCTCCTCTACTCCCCTTCCTTCATCTTTCCTCCAATCTCCTTCCTTCATCTCTCTTCCTTTCCCCTCCTCTCTCATCCTTCCTTTCTTTCCTCTTAATTCCTCACTTCATCATTCATTTTCATAATTAATCTCGCACGAGGGGAGGGAGGAAGTGAGAATGAGCAAACACACACACAGTTAAACGATGACAAAAGGAAGGAGAGAAGGAGGTGGTAGGCAGGAGAGAAGGAGGGAAGGATGGAAGGAGGGAAGGAGGGAAGGAGGTGGTTGGAAGGAGAGAAGGAGGTGGAGGGAAGGAGGAAGGAAGAAGGCCTAGAAAGAAAGAAGGGAGAGTATTGAAGGAAGGAAGGAGAACAGAAGGAAGAGAGAAGGAGGTGGTAGGAAGGACGGAAAGATTAAGAAGTAAGAGAAAAGGAGAGTGTAGGAGGAAGAGAGAAGGATTTGCAAGAAAGGAAGGAAGGAAGGATTAGGAAGAAAGGAAGGAGGGAAGAAGGGAGAGTACTGAATAAAGGAAGAAGGAAAAGCATAGAGGAAAGATAAAAGGAAGGAGAGAATAGAAGAAAGGAATGAAGGAAGGATTAGGAAAGAAGGAAGGAGGGAAAATATAGAAGAAAGAATAGAATTGAAAATATTTACTTGTTGAATGAGAGCCCAACTTTATCGTTTGTTGAATAATTTAATCAATATAATTTTAACTTTAATAGTGATCGTAGTTCAAGAGGCTGGACTAATGTGGTAATTCTTTTTTGGTACAGTTGGATACATGAATGGGTGGTACAGCCCAGGTGAAAGATCCTTGTCCCATTTGAGTAACCAGTGTGTGTCTATTATCAGGTACTTGGTTTTTATTACCATCCTCAATACTGACTTCTGCCCCTGATGTCTCCTATTTGGCACTAAGGAACACACACACACACACACACCATCCTCAATACTGACTTCTGCCCCTGATGTCTCCTATTTGGCACTAAGGAACACACACACACACACACACCATCCTCAATACTGACTTCTGCCCCTGATGTCTCCTATTTGGCACTAAGGAACACACACACACACACCATCCTCAATACTGACTTCTGCCCCTGATGTCTCCTATTTGGCACTAAGGAACTTGATATTGGCAGAAATGGACCATCTTTCACTTGGGCTGTACCACCCATTCATGTGTCCAACTGTACATTGGAGTGCCTTGATTCCTCCAAAGTATGCCAGGAAACCGAACTAGAAGAGCAAAAATATTAAATAATGTTCTGTTGCTTGCTTGGAATAGTTTGGAGGATTCAACAATTGCTCCAAATTTACCAACATAAAACTTAATTCCCCCTTCTAAATGAATTGAGTTGAGAGTATAGAAGGAAGAAGATGGAAGCAGAGAGAGTATAAAAGGAAGAAGATGGAACGAGAGAGAGTATAGAAGGAAGAAGATGGAAGCAGAGAGAGTATAAAAGGAAGAAGATGGAACGAGAGAGAGTATAGAAGGAAGAAAATAGGAAGGAAGGAAATGAATTACTTGAAGTTTGATTACATTGAGAAGGAAGAGGAAGAGAATAAGAGTAAATCAATATAAGTCGAGAAAAAAAGGGGAGAAAATTAGACAGATAAAAGAAGAGGAGAAAACAAATGATATTAATGTAATGAAATAAAATAATTCTCTCAGTAATTATATGCATGTTTACACACACACACACACACACACACACACACACATTCATATACACACACACACATACAAATATACTCATACACACACGTGAATTCATAAAAAAATCACACGCACATTCACACACAAAAAAAAAAAAATCACACACACATATACAGATACACATACAAACATAGGCACACACTCACACATTCACAAAAAAATCCCCCCCCCCCAGACACACACACACACACACACACACACACACACACACATTATTATCTTCTGTTTATCTTTTTCAGTTCTCTAATTTTTTTTCTTTGCTTTTGAATATCTCCCCTTGCTTCTCATTCACTCTCTCACTCACTCACTCCCTCCCTCCTTCACAGACTCACATATTTATTCACAGATTCACTCAATCACTTGCAGACATTCACTCATAGACTTGCTTATTAATTTACAGACTCACTCACTCACTCACTCCTTCACAGACTCACTCACTCACTCACAGACTCAATCACTCACTCACTCAGACTCAATCATTCATTCACACTCACTCACTCACTCACTCACTAACCATCAAATAAAAAACCCTTACACCCAGAGAGAGAGAGAGAGAGAGAGAGAGAGAGAGAGAGACCATCAGAGAGTATGACGTTTGACCTAGAGTAAAAAGAGAGAGGGAGTGAGGGAGATAGGGAGTGAAGGAAAGGGTTAAAAAGTGAGGGAGGGAATGAGAGAGACTAAGGGAGATGGGGAGTGAGAAAGGGAATGAATGAAAGGGAGGAGAGGGAGTAAAAAGAGGGAATGAGAGAAGAGAGGAAGTAAAGGAGTGAGGGAGGGAATAAGGGAGTAAGGAAGTGAGGGAGGAGAGAGAGGAAACAAAAGTAACTTATAATAACGCGTTCTCGCTCACTTCTTTTTATCTCGTCCCATCTTTTTTAGTGGTCGCCTGGGAGTCATAGTAAGGTTTCATGGACTGTGTGTGTGTGTGTGTGTGTGTGTGTGTTTGTATATTAGTGTGTGTATGTTAGTGTGTGTGTGTGTTTGTATATTAGTGTGTGTATGTTTATATGTTAGTGTGTGTGTGTGTGTGTAGATGTTAGTGTGTGTGTGTTTGTATATTAGTGTGTGTATGTTTATATGTTAGTGTGAGTGTGTGTGTGTGTGTGTGTGTGTGTGTGTGTGTGTGTGTGTGGTGTGTGATTTCATAATTATGTGAGCTCGTGTGTTTATATATTAGTGTGTGTGTGTGTGTGTGTGTGTGTGTGTGTGTGTGTGCTATGAAAACATGAGACGAGATGCTCTTCACTATCCCAAACAGCTAATTCTTTTATCTATTTAAACATCTCATCGTTATTCAAACATAATTATATATTACATAGGATCGTCTATCATAGAATCACTTGCCCTTGTACAGCCACAGTCAAATATCCACCAATACTTTCCTTACATCGTAGTAAATATCTTAGTAATAAAGAACAACACATGTATGATTTTGCAGTACCATATAATAATAATAATAATAATGATAATGATAATAATAATAATAATAATAATAATAATAATAAAATAAAAAAAATATTAATCTTGGTAATAAAGAACAACACGTGTATTATTTTGCAGCACCTCATAATAATAATAATAATAATTGAGGGGGTTGAGTTGACGTAAGGTGTTGTTGTTGTATGATTATATTATGATATGATACTGATTTATTTGTACGATGGAAGGAAAGTGTCGGTGGATATTTGATTGTGGCTGCATAATTATATGGGTGACCTGGAACCGTTTTCTTCGGTACTCACGGTTCCGAGTCTCTGACTGACGGAACCGCCAGAATCGAATCTTTACATCTTTCTATTCCACCTTTATACCTTTCTCTTTCATCTTTACATCTTTCTCTTTTATTTTTACATCTTTCTCTTTCATCTTTACATCTTTATCTCCCATCTTTACATCTTGCATAACATGACCTAGCCTAATCAAACATAGCATAATATAACATAACATAACATGACCTAGCCTAATCAAACATAGCATAATATAACATAACATAACATGACCTAGCCTAATCAAACATTTGCATAACATTACGTAGCCTAACTAAACATAGCATAACATAATGTAACCTAGCATAGCATAACATATAATAAAAAAAATCGTAACATAGCATTACATAACATAAATTTGACGTAACATTATGGTACATTTCTGTGTATATATTTGGTTATTCCATTCTTTCTTTTAGTCACCGATTTATTTGTCAGTATATATATTTTCTTCTTCCTGTTGACAATATTTACTTAATTTCTTTTAACTTTAATTTTAATTTTATATTTATGTAATACAAAAAAAAAAAAAAAAAATGACCAATGGAGGGGGGGTTCTCAGTGAGTTGCAGAGAACTATCTTGGGCAAGATTTTAGAATCAATAGCAAATGCAATACAACATTAAAAAAAGTACTTGTTTCCCAATGTGGATATGCGAAAATGGTAACTGATAACAATAATCTATAAGTACAGTATGACCTAAGACACATATGATAAGTATACACAAATGATACACACAACTATATACAAGACATACACCTAAGACACATATGATAAGTATACACCAATGATACACACAACTATATACAAAGACATACACTCATAATTTTAGCCACTTATTCACATCACTTTTTTTTTAAACTTTGCATAGTTGTAGGTTCATAAATATCAGTTTCTCTAACCAGGTTGTTCCACAGCCTATAGTGTATCACGGTACAAAGGAACGAAGGCATGTTTCCCTTCTCTCTCTCTCTCTTTGTATGTCAGATATCTACAGTTCTCTCTCTCTCTCTCTCTCTCTCTCTCTCTCTCTCTCTCTCTCTCTCTCTCTCTCTCTCTCTTGTACTGCTGCTTCTCTCCCATCCTCTCTCTCTCTCTGTATGTCAGATATCAACAGTTCTCTCTCTCTCTCTCTCTCTCTCTCTCTCTCTCTCTCTCTCGTGTACTACTGCTTCTCTCCCATCCTCTCTCTCTCTCTCTCTCTCTCTCTCTCTCTCTCTCTCTCTCTCTCTCTCTCTCTCTCTCTCTCTCGTGTTCTGCTGCCTGCCTTTCTCCCCTCCTCTCTCAATCTCTTAATACTCTTCCCTGCCTTCGTAGACTTTTTCCTCTTCTGAACATGCAATCCCTGGCTTTCCTTTCCCCTCGTCCAATCTCTCCGTCTCATCCCTCTACTCCTTACTCTTTCCTATATCCCTTTACTCTATCATTTTACTCGTTCCTATATCCCTTACTTCTTCCTTTACTCCCTACTTTTTCTTATATACTCCTAACACTTATATCCCCTTCTTCTATATATCCTTTACTTTTTCCTATATCCCTTACTCTTTCGTATATAGCCTTTATTCTATCTACTCTTTACTCTTTCTTCCCTCCCTCCATTACCACCACTTTCTCTCCTTCTATCATTCTATTTCATATTTCTCTTTTATCATGCTTGACTCCTTTCTCTCTTTTATTTATCATTGTACTTTATAGTTATGTACAGCCACAATCCAATATCCACCAGCACTTTCCTTCCATCTTAGTAAATATCTTGGTAATAAAGAACAACACGTGTATCATTTTGCAGCACCTCATAATAATAATAATAATAATAATAATAATAATAATAATAATAATGAAAATTCGCTCTTAGACTTGGAGAACGTATGGCAAAATTCAGACCCCTTGATTTTCGACTTATTGCTCAAATCGCGAGTTTTAGGAATACGGCCATCGCTCAAGTACCACCAGAAGCAGAAACGACAATGCCGTCACGATGGTCTAGTGGTTATCCATGAACGCTTAGAGTTCCCCTTTCCTCACTCACCATTGCCGGCGTTGGTTCAAACCCTGCTTAGGTTTTTTCTTCTCCAGTTTTTTTTATAATTTTGACCAGGATTTTTTAAGTTTTACCTTGAAAAACAATAGGTGACCTAGAAGTGGTGATGCCTATCTATGGTGAAAATTTCAGCAAAATCGGACAAGAATTGCGACCTGTAGACCGCGAACTCTACAGACATACACACAAACACACACCACCACTGAGCAACATACTATTTTCGCCAAGTAATAATAATAATAATAAATATCTTGGTAATAAAGAACACGTGTGTGATTTTGTAGCACCTCATAATAATACTAATTGAGGGGGTTGAGTTGACGATGGAAGGAAAGTGTTCATGGATATTTGATTGTGGCTGTACTTACGTTCTCTCTCATTTTCCTCACTATATCTTTCTTTCCTTTGCCTCACTATCTCTCCTTTGCTACACTATCTCTCTTTCCTTTTCTTCACTATCTCTATTTCCTTTAATTCACTATCTCTATTTCCTTTGATTCACTATCTCTCGTTGTCCTCACTATCTCTTTCCTTGTCCTCACTATCTCTTTCCTTGTCCTCACTATCTCTTTCCTTGTCCTCACTATCTCCCTCTCCTTGTCCTCACTATCTTTCTCTTTGTCCTCACTATCTTTCTTTAGTATTAGTCAAGCGTTTGTCCAGTCGGCGGCAAAAGTCCCATAGCCTCACTTCACAGAGACACAAGATGTTCATAGACTCAAGATTATTAAATGAAGAAAACGTACGTATTTCTCGAGTCCATGAACACTGCTTGTCTCGGTGACTGCCGCTGACTGTCCATAAATCTCTATACGACTTGGAGTTCCTTGGTGGTTCAGTCATTGTTTGGGGTTCGTATGAGCTGCTGTCTATTTGCCAAACATATGTGGGGCAGAATTCATATAGGGGTAACTCACGTAAGAGTTTGACAGCTTCCCTCTGTTCCTTAGATGATAAACTTTCTAATAAATAGGTTAACTACCATCTCTTAATTTAATACAAGCAGCTACACACTACTTAAAACAATAACACACACTCACACATTAACTACCATCTTTTAATTTAATACAAGCAGCTACACACCACTACTTAAAACAATAACATCATAATTATGTAAACGTGAAAACATTACACAGTAAATTGTTTGAGATAACCTTATATGGATGATTAATATTGACCACGACTGTATGTATGCATGAGATAGCTATAGAATGTGTGGTGTAATAATTGGTGTATTAGTATTATGTTAGATAATTACAAATTTCAACAACAACAGCACACCTCACCCTACCCTGTCCCATGGCTCCCCCCTCCACACAACTCCACCTCACCCCATCCTGTCTTCTGGCTCCCCCCAACCCTTCCCACCCCACAGTGTCCCATGGCTCTTTCCCCCAACCTCATCCTTTACCCTGTCCCCCTCCCATCTCCCCCCATATTACCCTTTACCTTGACCCCCTCCCTCATCCTTTACTCTGCTCCCATCCTTCTCCCTCCCCTCCCTCAAACTGTACCCTGCCCCATCTCCCCCCCCCTCTACCCTGCCCCATCTCCCCCCCCCCCTCTACCCTGCCCCATCTCCCCCCCCCCTCTACCCAGCCCCATCTCCCCCCCCCTCATCCTATACCATACCCCATCCCCTCCCTCATCCTATACCATACCCCATCCCCTCACCCCTCCCCTAACCTCATCCTATACCCTTCCCCCTCTCCCCGTACCCTGCCCCCTTCCCCCCCCCCCTCCTCAGATAATGACCCGCATAATACACCTCATTAACTGGCTCGGTGTTTACAGGCCATATTTTACTGTGTTTTTTTTTTTTTCACTTTTTTTTATACTTTTTTTTCCCTTCGTGCATGTTTGTGTGGTGAAATATGCGTGAGTATGTTTGTGTGTGTTTCCTTTTTATTTTTTATTTGTGTGTGTGTGTGTGTGTGTGTGTGTGTTTCCTTTTTATTTGTGTGTGTGTGTGTGTGTGTGTGTGTGTATGTCTTAGGTATTGATCCCCGTTGAATATTCTAAGCTGCTTCCACCACAGCCACTACCACCACCAACACTATCACCACTACCACCACCACCACCATCACCAACACTACCACCAACACCACCACCACCACCACCACCAACACCACCACCACCACCACCACCAACACCACCACCACCCACCACCACCAACACCACCACCACCAACACTATTACCACCACCACCAACACTATCAACACTACTACCATCACGACCATCACCACCACATAACTATAATATTGTATTAACTATATATTTTCTTATTTAACAGGTGACGCAATCGAGGCAAACGGACCACACAAACACCCACACACAGGGTTACAAACGCCTTGGAGAACTCACCTATTCGTAAAGTGATGGTCTAATGTACTGTAACACCTTCCAATGAGATGGCTTCGAAAAATGATCCGAAACTATAGCTGTTGGTGTGTGCAATTTTTGGTTCATAAAATTAACTCAAATAGCTCGCTTTTATTCACCAGGTTGCAGTACATTAGACCATCACTTTACACTCTCAATCCAACATATGTATCCAGGCTTGCTTCGAATATTCTGATCGAGTATTCATTAAGCGAGCTCAAGCCAATATGAAACAGGATAGGCGTTGTAATTGGTTCACTAGTGTGTCAAATGATTCGAAACTTCAACAAAGACGTGAAATATGAAACAGGATAAGCGTTGTAATTGGTTCACTAGTGTGTCAAATGATTCGAAACTTCAACAAGACCTGGATACAAACTTTGAATTGCGAGTGTACAATTGCCAGCACATCTAATCGGTACAGAAATAAGGGGACCGACATCGCTGACTGTACCCGTTATAAATGTTGTCAAGTGTACGTCCTGTGTAGAAAAGATAGGATAATAAATCTTTGAATAGAACCTGATCTAGAACACCTATTCGTATGATGTATGTTAATGTAAGAGATTAATAACATACTGAAGAACTAACTCGCTTTGGAATACACAAGCCTCTATAGGTGTACTGGTGGGGAAAAGAACAATACCAGGCTATTCGAAGCTTTCTGCTCCTCACACTTTGGTCAGAAATTATGGTATCACGGTAAATAAATGCAAAATAATATCTCCATTGGAGTTACTTCGTTGTTAATATTGAACTGTTCGAAGCATCAAGCAAACCTGTATACTTATTAGTGCTCGTGAGTGTACAGTCGGCGGCAAATGTCCTGTCGCCTCACTTGCTTCACCGAGGCTCGCGATGTTCGTAGACTCGAGATTATCAAGTGTAAAATAGCGTGCGTATTTCTCGAGTCTACGAACACAGTGTCTCGGTGAAGCAAGTGAGGCGGACAGGACTTCTGCCGCCGACTGTACATGAATTGTGCTCGAGAACGGAATTGCAGATACCCTACTGTGTTTATATAAAACGAAAAAAAAAGAATAAAATAATAAAAAAAAAAAAGTGTAATTTCCTCAGTGCGTGATGCTGGTGGTATTTGTAGTTAATTGGTGAGTAATTCAAAATAATATCCTCTGCTGCAATGCGTGTTTAAATGATTCTGATCAAACGTTATCATGT
>JAWZYT010006328.1:0-28268 GCA_034508575.1 Petrolisthes manimaculis | reverse complement strand
CCTTTTCAGTTTATCAAGAAGAGTTTTAAGGCATCCATAGTAGTAAAGTAGTAAGGGTAAGTGTGTTGCCTGTTCTGAAGGTATTGGATGACTGACTAATACTTTCCCCAAACAATACTTCAAAACAGATTGGTACAGTATTGGTATGGACGAATAATTAGTCTTTTAGCTCAGCCACTTTAGAGACAACCCACTATTCTCTTAACAACAACAACTCCTCCAGTAAGTTACAAACAAGCAAGCACTTCACTACAGTAGGCTGACCCTTCTAGACCAGTAATATTATCTCCCAAGGCATCATCATTCCCTGGCCACCATAACTCACCGCACCTCCACCCAGACACACATAAGACACACACACACACACACACACACACACACACACACACACACACACACACACACACACACACACACATACTCGTACAGCTGGCCAAACGTATTCTGGCACATTAGGATACTTGTGTGATTTAAGTCTGTGAATCATCTCAGTGTATCATCATAGTCTAAGTCTAAACTCTTCCATATTGTGAACCCTAAACAGTGGCTAATGAGTTTCGCTTTTCTATCAATGATTATTACATGAGGATTTTTCTAGGTTGTAGAGAGCAGTTCTGATGTCTAAATATTAGTTACTACTTCATTTAACTCATAAATAAGAGCTTACCACATATGTTATTTTAGTAGAGTAACCGCAAACGAGTTATAAAATAAATCCACTTTGCTCAGGAGTTAATTAAGCGGCGGTCAATCATCCATCCATCCCGTTGAAATCAATAGGCTACTAATAAAAGATATGCAAAAACAATTAAATTTAGCAACAACATTTTCTTTCCATCCCCTCACTGAGACTGGTATCAAGGTGGACCAGTTTGATGCTTGGCCAGCTGTGCTTCCTATTCTCCCATCTAGACCCACCCTTGCCACCTCAGTCCATCATCACTCTGACCACTCACACTCCCCGACGCCCTTCTCTAATTACTACTTATGCTACCACTTCTGCTCTCGCAACTGACCACTATCTTGCCCAACTTTCCTCTTCCAAAGCTCCCTCTCACTCACATCTCTCGCTTCCAGTTTATTTGCATCATTATTGCTTCTTCTTTTCCTACTCCCCGACCACCACCACCACCACCACCACCACCACTCCCTCCCTCCCTCTCTCCCATCTCTTACCAGGACCATTTACCCATTTGTTGCAAGGGTGGAGGCAGGGGACCCACGTAATTAGGTTAAATGTGAGTGCAATTGCCAGACGATCATGGGAAGAGGACCCCAGGGAATTTTCATGTCGTTGACTTCAGGTACGAAAGAGAAGAGTTTTTTTGTTTTTTTTTTAAAGAATTCTGTGTCCTTACATTTGTATACTTTTTTCAGAATTCATTTTTTTCTCAGGTTTCATAGGAACATTAGAGTAAGGTGTGAGCAGGCATCGTAATGATTATAATAGTATTTGTTTCTATATCATGCGAGTATCACGTCGTTTATAAGTATATGAATAGGATTTGCATGCTAATCCTTTCATTATCCAACCCGGGTATAATTTTACTTGAAACCTAATATGGCCGCTTTGTTGCGAGATTTCTGCCCTGATAATTATGCAAAATATTAATGTTCTTTCTTTCTTGTTATCATCATCATCAAATTCTCCTACTCTCTCTCTTTTTTTTATTATTACTTTTGTTTCTCCCTTCTTTGCTATGTCATGTTCTGGGAGACCCATTTACTTTCTCACCAACCCTCCCTGGTTCTTTTCTCATATAATCCAGCACAATTAACATTCAACCATACTTTCTGCCTATCTCAGGAACTTTTGACTCCATACTTCACGATGTTATTCATGTATCAGAAAATAACCAAGGCTTTGTGGGGTTAGACAGTCTATTCACAGACATATAATTTTGCTGGGAATAAAAAAAAAGTAACATATATATATATATATATATATATATATATATATATATATATATATATATATATATATATATATATATATATATATATATATATATATATATATATATATATATATATATATTTGCACGTATACCCAGACAATATAAGATATGCACAACATTGAACTTTTAATAATATTCATTAAAGTTTCTATTACGATTTCCTTATAAAATGTAGAACACGATTACTACCGTACAATGGGACGCAACTCACAGTTTAATATTCGGTTTCAGACAGAAAAAAAATATATTCTGAAAGAAATCAGCTGCTAACAGAACTTAAATGATTAAGGACAAAACCTCTTTTGGAAAATAGGAGAGCTACTGATCCCTAAACTATGTCATGAAACAGATCCTTATTGTAACACTGAGGTGATCTTTTTCTTGGTATAGTTTGGAGGATTCACCAGCACTTCAGTTTACCCAAAAAAAAGTTCTCCCCTTAATAACCTCCTTTTATGTACAGATGAGAGCTCAGGCAACAAAAATCACTAAGGCAAGCAGCTTAGCTGCGTGAAGCTCTCGCCCGATTCATAAAAGATGGAAAAAATAGAATACTCACATTGTCATGTTACCAGCCTGCCATGATGAGCTTACCTGTGTAAAAGAAATTAAAATATCATCATACTGTATGTATACTATGTACACGAGTTATATACAAATATAGAAATATAATATATAACATACAGTACAGTATGGTACATATATGTGTCGGCAAAAAAAGACGCTACCTCCCACCATGGTCCCACCCTGGTGGGATGTAGCGTCTTTTTTTGCCGACACTGTAGATGTATGTCCTATACAATATACTGTACATGAATCAATAGATAAGAAATAAATATTTTATACACTCTTTAGTTGCAAAAATAGTGAGGACCATCCCCCTTTAAGCCTCTATACCTTGTGGGCACGTTACATTCTCTCTGAGTCAGCCGGAGGAAACGAGCGAATAATAATAATAATAATAAAAAAACGAAAACATAGATTAAAGCCTGACAGCAACGGTAATAACACTAATGATTGTAATAGAGGCCGGAAAACATCAAGGGGTGTAATAGTCGGGCTTGTAATAGGGACAAAAAAAGGAAGGGAAAAAAAAAAAGGCTAAAATTCAAGTCAGGTTTGTCATGGGAAGGAGATGATGCCAGTGTCATATCCTCCTCGACCTCGGTGTGTGTGTGTGTGTGTGTGTGTGTGTGTGTGTGTGTGAAAACTCCCCCTCTACCTTCCCCTCCTCCTTTGTACTGGTGCCGCATGGGGGTGGGGGGGGGGTGAGAGGGGAGTTAGAGAGGGGACAATTCGTGTTATGTGCTAAATGAGGTATGAGTGATATTTTTAGTTTCTTGTTTGTCTGTCTCTATCACTATTATTCTCTCTGTGTCTCTGTCAGTCTCTCTCTCTCTCTCTCTCTCTCTCTCTCTGTGTGTGTGTGTGTGTGTGTGTGTGTGTGTTCGTCCCTATCATTCTCACTGTGTCTGTTTGTGTGTGTCTCTTACCCACTCACTCACTCACTCACTCTCTTTAAGGTCATTACACCATTCTCCCACACCTGCTCATTACATCGTGTCTTCAGCCGCTGTTACCTCTTCTCTTCCCTATCGTTATTATCTCGTTATGTTATCATCCTTTTACCATCTTGACAATACCTTTCCACAACACTGTCATTACATTTTTAACACATTTAGCTTCATGGTAGATTACCTTGAGTGTTACCGTATTATTAGTAACTTATATCTGCTCTTACTGTTATTATATTAGCTGTAAGTTCATCCCACTCACTCACACACTCAGGGTTGTATTTTTATAAACTTTATTTTTGGTGTTGAGTTCTCTTCGTCGTTTCGTTACCATAATATTGCAATGCGAATATAGCGACGAGAAGTATTTTCGTCGAAGAGAAAGTTTAGTAATACCATCTTTTTCAGTAACTTCCCCTTGTCCCACTTGATTACCCGACCATACTTCTGCTCGTATGGTCTATAATCTCTATATCATTTCCTCTTCTTAAAATTATAGCCTTTCCTTTTGTTCTGATGTCATATTTCACCTGACAATTCTTTCACTTGCATTTATAATTAGAGGAGGGAGATGAAGCAATTTCCTGCCACGCCTCTCCTCGAATTGCATACTGATAATCTCTTGTATACCATTACATCTGAAGTGTCAATATTTTATCCTTGTGTAAGATAAATTTCTCTATAGAGTAAGGTGATCTCTAAATTTTAAGTTTCTCTCCTTCATTTGCTTAAGTTAATATTATAAATGCCTTCAATTCTTTTTTTCTCTCTTGTCTACCTTAATATTTATTCTCTAATTAATTTCATATTCCTGCAGTTATACATAGCAAAAGTCTCTGTACCCCAACCTCTTCCTTTCCCTTATTCCTGTAGTCAGTCTGCAAGTCAATTCTATCAATTTTTTATATCACTGTAGACAGGCCTTTCCAGCTCCCTTATTATCCTGTACACTTTCCTTTTCCAACCCCCTATAATTATATATAGATTTGTCTACTGGCCTATTCAAGCTCGCTACACCTCTGTTCTACACCTCCCATCAGCCAGACACTCAGTAAGTCCCCTTCAGTCCTCTATAGCCCTCCTTTCTTTGGCTCAGTATCACATTAAAGCAGGTACGAGAGGAGGGAGTTTTTTCCTACAAATTACCAGGTGAAGTCATTATAACCTACTGCTCTCTCTTTTAATTACCCTTGTACCTTACCCACCGCTCTATGAATCAGCTGTTTTAGAGGCAACCATCTGTGGAACGGGGCAATTTTTCAAACTCGTGTGACGGACGAATATTATTTTCTAGAGAAAGGGATACACAGTATGTATGCTTCAGGTGCTGGTACGTAATAGAGGATGCATGGGTACGAATAATCCAGCTGCCAGTATGAGTATTCGTGGTACACAAAAGTATGATACTGGACTCCTCAATAGAGTATCATAAAGTATGAGAGAGTCTGAGTTGTAGTTATGTCCACCACCATCACCACCACCACTACTACCTACTCCACCCGAGGACGGAATCATAAGGAAGGAAGTGTGTTAAGACGCTCATTTCCTGGTGCTGTTAAGTTGCATATTCATAAGGATAACATTAGCTGGGCGGACCTGCCTGTTTGCCTGCCTGCTTCCTCAACAACTTGGTGGTTTGTAATGCTTCCCTTCCTTTCATTTGTTTGGTTGCGTATTACTTTGTCTCAGTTTTCCCAGTCTTTCTCATATTATGTATTTCTCACTCTACAGTTTTACGGAATGTTGCTCTTATAAATGCTTTAATTGATTACATTTACGAACAAAGTTTGTGGAAGGTTAAGATTATGAACTCACTCATGTTTATTTGCTTGCTTGTTGTTTGGTTTGTTTGTGAATAAAATATCTCCGTAACATACGCTCGGATTTCTATTTATTTTCCTACGATGATCTGGTATTATGTGGCCTAAACGTACTTATGTTTCCAAGATCTAAGTAAAAAATCATGGTCAGGAATTAATATTATTTACATATATATATCAATAAAGATGTTAAATGACATCTGGGTTAGTAACGCTAAGTAAACTTTACTTGGCGTTTTCATGAAACCTAAGAAAAAGCGACAGAAAAGAAAGAATAAATGTATGGAAACAAAATACTTAAAAAACCTACTCTATTTTCGTACCGAAGTCAGCGACATGAAAGGTTCCCTTGGGTCCTCTTCCCATGATCGTCTGGCAATTGCACTCACATTTAACCTAATTATGAGGGTCCCCTGCCTCCACCCTTGCAACAAATGGGAAAGTGGTCCGGGTAAGAGGTGGGAGGGAGGGAGGGAGTGTTGGAGGTGGTGGTCAGGGAGTATAGGAAAAGTCGCAAAAAGAGAAGTAATAGGGGAGGATAATGAGGTGGAGGTATTATAGTGATCGTGTTGGTATACTGAATATCTGTACCTAAGCTGTGTGTTATGTACTGTATGTATGGATAAATGGACGTAATGTATTGTACACTACCTCTTTGCGACGTCACACTCCAAACCAACAGTTATGGTCTTGCCTGAGTAATTAATATTAAATTCTTGTGCTAAACAAATGTGCATCAGTCTAAAAAATGTTACTTATGTATTTTGGTGATAAATAATTTTACTTATGTATTTTGATGATAAATAATGTTACTTATGTATTTTGATGATACATAATGTTACTTATGTATTTTGATGATACATAATGTTACTTATGTATTTTGATGATAAATAATGTTACTTATGCATTTTGATGATAAATAATGTTACTTATGTATTTTGATGATAAATAATGTTACTTATGCATTTTGATGATAAATAATTTTACTTATGTATTTTGATGATAAATAATGTTACTTATGTATTTTGATGATAAATAATGTTACTTATGTATTTTGATGATAAATAATGTTACTTATGTATTTTGATGATGACTCTACCACGTCAATAAATTAAAAATATTCAGGGTGGAAAAAGGCAAGTTTTCCCCGACATAATTATAAACACTTATGAAATAACGGAGCCAGGTAGTAAAATATGTGAGAGTATGTTGTGTATGCATGACATATATTTGTACAGAAATATATCATATGTATACTGTATGTGTATATGACCGTATGTATGTATGTATGTATGTTTCTGTAAGTGAATCAGTGTGTCAGTAGCGGGTGGATGGAAGGCTGCCAGCACAATGGTACCTCGTGGTGCGACCTTGACACGTGACAGGTGAGGGGGTGAGGCAGGTGTGTGTGTGTTGCTTCAGATGTATTGTACAGGCGTCAGGTGGAGTGGTGGTGAGGCAAGTGTAAGGCAGTGTCAGTGTGGTCAATGTGGAATGTGTGTGTGTATGTGTGTGTGTCTGTGTATGTGTGAGTGTCTGTGAGTGTATATGTGTGAGTGAATGTCTATGTATGTATGTATGTATGTGTATGTGTGTGTGTGTGTGTTGCAGATGTTCACTGGAGACAATACCTGAGTTAGATAAATACCAGGTGAGACTATTTCATCATAAGGTTCAGGTGTCGCTGGCTGGGTGTCTAGAGATGAGGGCACTGATAGAGGAGGTGAGAAATGTTGGAGGAGCAGCAGGTCGTAGGAAACATTAGGAGGAGTATTCTACTAGAAGATATTTTGCAAGCCGGGCAAAAGAAAAGTGAGGGAGAGAGGGGGAAGGTAAGAGGGACATGTGTGTGAAAATTAACGTGTGAGGAAATGGGGAAATGTGAGGAAAAGGGGAAGAGAAGTGAGGAAAAGGGGAAAAGTGAAGAAAAAAGAAGTGAGTTAAAGAGGAAAAGTGAGGAAAAGTTAAGAAAAATGAAGTGAGGAAAAGGGGAAGAGTAAGGAAAAGGGGAAAACTGAGGAAAAGGAGAAAAGCGAGCAATAGATGGAAAATATTTTGATAGAATCGTGTGCTAAGCAGACAAAATAAATAAGTTCCTAAGAAGTAAGAAAGAAATGGAGGAAATGACAAATGAGAAATGTGGAAGTATAAATGAAAACACAAGATAATCAAACCAATATATTTTGAAAACAGTTTGAAATCATGGAAACACGTCGGTAATATAATAAATCTCGGCGCTTGGTAATAATAGATAGAAAGTAAGAATGATAGATATTAAACCCAGTGATAGTTTAAAATCGACTCTAAATGGTAAGGAAGAAAAAAAAGATAGAACTATGGGAAGAAAGAATGTAAATGAACTCGTAACAATGGGTAGGGATAAATGCTTGGTCCCAGATAAAGCAAGTGTCAGGCGAGGTGTGTATAGATACTGTACAATAATGTTAACAGTATATTTGACAACATATATATTATGAAAAAATATTTAAAGTTAAATTGCATGCATGTCAGATGTTAAATGCAGGCGTACATGATGTCGATAATGAGTTTTAGGAATTATATATGTCAGAATGGTGTCAGTCGGAGTGTATGTATGTTAAATGGCCTATGTGTCAATCGGGGAAATTATATAACAGAGCAAATATCACATAGGGTAGGTGTCATATGAAGCGTTTTGTTTGATAGTGCACGTGTCAAACTGCCCGGGTATACAGTTGTCTGACAGGATAGTGTCCAATTAGGCTATATTTTGCGGAGGCATTTTATTCTAATGGTACAGTCGCGGAAAATAGTAGTTGACCAGACAGTGACGGATAGACTTGACCAAAACAGGATCGTTCGAAAACACGAAGCATTTATACTCATACTCTCATCAGACTGTTGACTGAAGCAACGAATTCACGTGTTCACAGTTCAAAACAGACAGGTCAAGGACTATCTACAGCGACTGTACAAGTACTGAACAAGGCCGGTATCAAAGAACACAATAATAACACAATAATACGCAGCAGGTGTTTTCGAGGTCAAGTGTCATATGAGGAAAATTCCCACAAAACAGGTGTCAGATGGGTCAGAGGTTTCCTGAGCCAAGTGTTGGACTAGGCAGGTGTCAAATTGGGTTGTAGGTTACCATATACTCTTGGGTCCAGACCTTGCAGGTGTTTGTTGATACAAACACATGCTGCATTACTAACCATTTCGAAACGCCATTGACCTGTCACCTACATTATCTTTCCACTGTTCTGTTGCCCATTTCCATATACACCAACAGACTCAAAGGCAGGAGAGCACACAGACACAGACACAGACACACACATACACACACACAGACACACACACACACACACAAACACACACACATCATATGGCCCCTTATAACTTTAGAAATCGGGAACGACTACAATAATCAATTATGACAGGTACAGTTATCAGGTGATGGGGCCAAGTGTAATGAGAAACAGTATACATCAGCCCTGTGTAAACAATAAACCCTATGATAATTTGGCAGGGGTGAGATCAGTACTAAGCAAAATTGGATTAAAATTGGTCTATTGCAAAATATATTCTCATTAATCCTTGAATCATATGTTAAGAAATAGGGTAAACAAAACTAGTCACACACAATGACAGATATAATAGACTGAGGCAGAGAGATATTCGAGATTGAGACACCCGAGTCCATAAGAGGTAAAGGGGACAGACAGACAAAGAGACCAAAACTGAGAGAGAAAGTGAGACGACAAGACATTATAAAAGATGAACGGGAAAGTGGACCATTAAAAACTTCCCTCCACCAACCCCTTTGACTCTCACAAGGAAGAATCTTAAGGCCACGAATTTGATATAACCATCACATCTATCTCTCTTTTAGCGGGTCTTGCCTTCCTCTCCATCTCTCTTTCTCACTCCTTCCTTTTTCTTCTTTTTCTTAACACTCCCTTGCCACACCTCTGTCACACCCCTCTTGTATTGCAAATATATATTTGTAACGCAATTGGAATTTTTCACGGTATTTAGAGATTAAGTGAGTTTGCTTGAGTTCATTGAAATTGATTACTTCTAACTCTGAAATTATTGAGTACCGCAGCTTATGTGGTATAGGTTCTGTGGTAGAGTTTGTAGGAATCAGTATCTCCTAAATCACTGACGGTATCATGCCCCCATAAACGTTTCCTAACCTCCAGACAGACGACCTCGGCGAGATGTAAGATTGTAATCTGCTTGATGGACTCCTGCGGTGGTACGCTGTTGCCATATTACATTATATATTGCCCTGGTATTGTTTTAACGAGAGGGGAAAGGGTAATAGTGGGAATAGTATTACCCACAGTGCAATTGCCTTCCTCCCTCGTGTTGCATAAATAATACCCATCTGGCGACCGCATGCAGTAGTTTCAGGCATGAGAGCAGCATGGTTGTGTTTGTGGTTAAGTTCAGCTGCGACATTTGCATACGGATGCGCGTGGTATGCCGTCTGGAGACCGAGTATGTGATGATATACTGATCCGCATGTATGCTGTACACTTAATATTATGTGGTGTGTTGTCGTTCACCCACATGAACTGTAATGGTGTAGGAATTGTAGAGGCGGGTGTTGTGAACTCTCACTCCCTTCCAAATCCTCGGGTTGTGTTTGTATGACTTTCTTATAATGGAACCCTGACGAAAGAAAAAGTTAATTTAGATAGCATAGACAACTTTACGAGCTGTTGGTTTTGTCTAAGGTCACGTGCGAGTTAGTTTTACATAAAGCTTCCCAAACAAATATTAGGATAGGTCTTTTAAATGACAAATAAAAGAACTGCCACATGAGCAAATAGAGTGATAGACAGATAAACATACCAACAAGCAGAACAATAAGCAGAGCGAATGGCAGAGCAGACAGACTGATTGAGACAGATAAACAATGAATACATAACTCCCTCCAGGCACGACCTCAAACTGAAGGGGCTCAACAATTCTATATATCTGTCTGTGTATCACTGGTACAAGCTGCATCATTACCAACACTGCAGATCATAAAGGCCACGACGCACTGCTTTCACTCACCATCATGCACCATTCACCACCATGAAGCATCAACGGGAATAATATTTGTATAGGAGGGATTCGATAACTGTGGAAATGAACAGTGCTTCCATCTTTTACACATCTTGAAGACAGTCTTTATATGTTTTCGTCCTGGCGTCATATTCCTTCATATAAAATAAACACAATAAATTCACCCGTAGCTGTACAGTTACTGATAATAGTTCACTGCCACACTTCTGTAAACGCATGAATCCAAATGAGATGTTAAGGACGAATAATATAATATAATGGATCGAAAGTTAAAAACAGACAGACAGACAGATGATCAAAAACTCAAAGACAAACAGACCTACAGACGGACAATCAAGAACGCCCAAAGACACACAGACTGACGGAACAATAGGTAATCAAATCTTGGAAGGAGACGAGGAGAGCTGAAACTCAGGCCTGCAAATGAACTTTACTGAGATAGGTAAGCTGATATAAAGCAAGAAAGTAGGTAGCAAAGTATGTAGGTAAGAAGATTAATAAGATGTTAAAAGTATGTAGGCATTAAGGTAGGTATGTGGGTAGGTAGGCAGATAGGTAGGTAGTAAGGCAGATATGTAGGTAGGTAGGTAGGTTGACACAAAGGTAAATAGGTAGGGTAGATACAAAGGTAAGTAGGCAAGCAACTAACTATGTAGGTAGGGTGGTTGGTGGGAGGAAATGATAAAGAGAGCTAAGAAGGAAGGAACCATTACTCTCACCTTCTTCTATAAACTCCCAACCCCATTAAGCAGCAACCCTGTGATGTAGTTAGAAAATAGAAGATAAACGAGTCCTTCAAATATTGCCATGAAACACCTCCTATATGGAAGGAGCTTGTTTCGTAGCATAGTCAGGGGGAATCAGAAGCCTCCAATGTTCATACACGATCACAAGGTCCTTTTAAGGTGGTAATTCTTTTTTGTTACATTGGAGTGCCTTGATTCCTCTAAAATATGGTAGGAAACAGGACCAGAAGAGCAAAAATAATGATGTTCTGTTGCTTGGAATAGTTTGGAGGATTCAGTTGCTCCAGATTTACCAACACAAAAGTTTCCCCTTAACACGTTACACCCCGAACCCAACACATTCCCACATCGGGATTTACGAGGACCCATTGATGATGACGAACAGCTTTTCTCCGCAGCCATAAAAATCGTGTCCAGTAATTGTTTATCAAGAGGATAATTTCGCCCTGAAGGTAAAGTAAATGTCGGGGGGGAATAAGAGATGGGCAGGAAGAGTGGGTAGGAGTGGCTGGTTGTCGTTGTTGTTGTTGTTGTAATTGCTGTTGTTCCGTGAGCCAAGGAGGCTAGGTTTGTTTGTTTGTTTGTTTTTCCTTTTATCAGGATTACTGACAATGTTATGTGCGGATAGTTATTGTAATTTTACCAGAGGTGGACCTCGTGATCAAATTTTGAGAAAATTTCGGATCAGGATCTGGGATACAAGAATCCTTTTTAAAACTACATATTTCAAAGTTAAGAACGGTGAAATGTTGTTAACTTTCCTCCAAGATTTTCACAGCAATATGGCTGAGGTTTGCAGTCTCTGAACGCTCTTGTTTGTTGTATTGTATTTACATTATATATTTTTTATTGTTGTTAATGAAGTTCCTGAAGATGGTGGTGGTATTGTTGTTATCACTACTGTTGTTTTATATTTTATGGTATTATCGCTGCACAGGATTTTATTCTAAATTCATTATGGGTAACAAACACCTGTACACACAATCACAAATAGACACACAAACGAACACACACACACAATTTCCTCACTCTTTCCAAACCGTGATCTACATATCCTCTTTTCCGTTCACTCTTTCTGCTCTGCCGTCACCTAACCCCTTACCCTTCCCCTCTACTCACTCACACACTTTCTCTTTTTCCAATTTGGGATTTTTTGAGGAAACTGGGTCAAATATGAAAACAGGGGGACGAGGAATGAAGGAAGGAAAATGGAAATTAAAGTTGAAAGGAAGGAAAGGAAAAAAAGAGGGAAAGAAGGAGGAAAGAAAAAGAGAAGGGTTAGAGAGAGGAAAGAAAAAAGAGGAGGGAGAGAGTGAGGAAAGAAAAAGGAGGAGGGAGAGAGGGAAGAAAGAAATAGAGGAGGGAGAGAGGGAGGAGGGGTGTGGCAAGGGAGTGACAGGAAAAAGAAGAAAGAGGAGTGAGAAAGAGAGATGGAGAGGAAGGCAAGACCCGCTAAAAGAGAGATAGATGTGATGGTTATATCAAATTCGTGGCCTTAAGATTCTTCCTTGTGAGAGTCAAAGGGGTTGGTGGAGGGAAGTTTTTAATGGTCCACTTTCCCGTTCATCTTTTATAATGTCTTGTCGTCTCACTTTCTCTCTCAGTTTTGGTCTCTTTGTCTGTCTGTCCCCTTTACCTCTTATGGACTCGGGTGTCTTAATCTCGAATATCACTCTGCCTCAGTCTATTATGTCTGTCATTGTGTGTGTCTGCTTTTCTCTAAGTTATTTCTTGACATATGATGAATGGTAAAACTACAAAACTTTTCTGTGGTTCCATATTTATTTTATTGGGGGAATGGTGTAGTGTTTTCATGTGTCTGTATCCATGCACATATGTGTATGTGTGCTTCAATGTATATGTATGTATCAGTACAGTATGTGTATGTGAAGGAGGCTACAAGAACGGATAAACACTCAAATTGTTCTAACGGCACCACCTGAGGAGTCACCATGACAACTTTTGCAGGAAAGTAAAATTTTCATTCGGAAAATACTATAGGAGATAAAGGAGGTCCCATTCTCATCCCTACTAACATACCCTACATATCTTTGTATACGGTACCTAATTACACACACACACACACACACACACACACAAAAGGGGTGTGGTTGTCATCTGATCCCAGTATCTGCTCATAAATTCTTGTTTCCCGTGTAGGCCTTCTCTTCCCTTCTTAATTCCCTTCCGCACCCTTTTCCTTCTCAACATTTTATAATTATGGTACATACCTTGTCTTCGGCCTAACTCACCCTACCTCTCTCTCTCTCTCTCTCTCTCTCTCTCTCTCTCTCTCTCTCTCTCTCTCTCTCTCTCTCTCTGTCAGATCTACTTTCTACCACCTTTCCTGGCCCCTCCCACTTTCGTTCACCCATCCACCCCACCCGACCCCCTTGACTGGCGGAGAGGAGGGACCGTGGGAGAGTGGAGTGGTTTGCCCCTTGCTTCACCTCCACTTGACATTTCACCTTGCCTCTCCTACCCAATCATCACCTCCATGGCTACTCACTCTCTTTTACTCCCTCTTTACCTCCCCCCACCCCCACACACACACATTTTATCTTTTGATTTCGGCGAGATGTTTTTTTCGTAACCAATCTCTCTCCTCTTTCAATTTCAGTGATATAATATTTTCCAAAGCCACCTACCCTCTATCTCTTTCTATTTCGGGAGTAAAGTTCAATCTGGTCTTTACATTAGTCTCTATAACCGCACGTGATGCAGACCTGGCGAAATAAAGAAGACAAGGATCAATATTGAGCCAGAGAGGATAACCAACAAATGTCCCTGCATATGCATGTTTATGTTTACGTGTGTGTGTGTGCGTGTGTGTGTGTGCCGCATTCACTTTAATATTTCTGTGTGTGTGTGTGTGCCGCATTCACTTAAATCTTTCCAATGTATCGTACTGTACTTTACAAAAAATCCATAGTCTACAAATATAATTCATAGAGGGGACACCACAAAAAAAACAAAAAAACACTCGACCTTAAAATTGTCAAAACAGGAAAACTGACTGAGATTTTGGGGAATGCAAAGGATGAATGAATAATAACAAGCTCACGAAAGAATGCGAAACACAGAAATGCACGAACATGAAGGTTTAGTATAGATTATGAACCATGAAATGTGGTGAAATTTTGTTTGATGAAGAGTTAGCTTGATGGGGTCGTGTGCTGAAACAAGTACTCGACGATCTAATAGAAACCAACTGGCTCCCCCTGCAGTCTATTCCCATGTAACTATAGAGGCAGGCCGCGCCCTTCCTCCTCCTGATATCTTCTTCGGGTCATTATCACGCGACGTCCGACGAGATCTGGGCCAGTCGGGTCAGATTATAATCTACAACAGGCATAGAGGAAGCTTGTGATACTTTGAAACATTTAAATTTACAACCGGTATAAGACATTTTTAATACTCTGATATATCGTTCTAAATAAAATTATAATTTCACAAGTGATAAACAAACCTTTAGTAAGATATTCAGACAGCATAAACATTTATTTGCATCAGTAATTACAATGGTGAAAGTTATCTTTACATGTCTATGTATTTAGGTTGTTCATGGTCTGGTGGACTAAGACGCCTCATTGATGCCGGGCGAGGCTTACTTTATTGGTTTGAGCCTCTTGAGGTGACCGGGTAGTTTTTCACTCTAGTGATATCAGAAGGGGAGTTTGGTTGGCTATTTACTTCACTCCTAATGATCTGCTAAGGGTATCCAGCCCCAACCTCTCCATCACTGTATATGGAGGTAAAAGGAGACAGCACCGTTCCCTTTACATCTTTTGTAGTTTTTATCATATGCATAAGTTATGAACATATTTCATTGATTTTCCTATTGGCAAGGCGATTATGAACTATCAGTTAAATATATTGTCGAAGTGGGAAGATGTGTCCGCTCCGGCAGACACACAAAATTTATTGACTGAAAATAACTTACAACTACAGTAGCTGTGAGTCTGTTCACCCACTTCGCCTCACCTCGGCTAACACGCACATTAGAAACAAAGAAAGTTGCATGTCAGTGTATGTGCAAAGATAATTCTCATCACTACACATATTACAGTGCACGCCAGTTATCAATAATAGTGTCAGACACAGTTTTGGGTGGCTGCATCAAGGACGGACGCGGCACGTTTTATAGGAAATAATATCTGCTTATGGAAACATTTTCCGGGCTAAAAAAAATGATTCAGGAGGTACTCAAGTAGTGCTTCCAAGCTGTATAATCTATGTGGAAATTACATAGTCTACGGATGTCGAGTAAATGTAAAGTCTTCAGTTGTTCAAATTCTGAATGACCAGCAAAAAAGTAAGAAGTATTGATTTTGTTGTTGAGGTTCAAAACAATAATTTCTTCCATATTGTCACTCCTGAAATGTGTGAAAATATATATTATACATTTTCACACATTTCAGGAATAACAATGGTACAAATCATCTCCTTAAGTGAGTATACATTCCATTTTACAATTTACATTCGTGAGTGGAGCCTAATTACTATTTCCCCAACACGATTGATTGTTGTGCCTGTAATTGTGTACTTAGATGTAAAGGCGTACGGTACCTCCTTTGAAGTGTGACTAAGGTGTGGGTGTTGTGTGTACGTCTGGTAAACTCACACCACTCCTTAATCCATCCACCACCACTCTATACAACCAACAACACCGGCACAACGTCCCTCCCTTCCTCTGCACCGATGCATCTCCAACACCCTATGGAAAACCTTTGCTGATTTCTGTCATTTTTTTCGACTATTATGCGTGTCAGAGCCTGTATGTGTGAGTGAATCAGTGAATGTGTGTGAGTGTCAGTATACAGCATATCCACCTTCAATTGAATATTAAGATTATCCAACCCACCCAAAAACCCATCTCGTAATATTTTTATGAAGAAACTAAATATTCAAACATTTATATTATCAGTCACATGCAGGCTAAAGTAAGCCTTATCTGTCATATTAAAACTAAATTCTGTATTGTCTACGGAACGAACAAAATATTTCCACACACCCACTTCACCTACCTCCTTCCGTTCATCTAATTTCCCCTTCCGATATTCCACACTCAACATTTCTTCATCTCACCTGCCAGACTCGACCTTGGACCACCCTCGTCTGCGCTTTAAGCCAAGTACTTCCGCTTAAAAAACAACTTAAAAAATCCACATCTACCTCGGCCCACTACTTGTCTTCTACCTTGACCTTGCTGTTTACTTACTCCAGTCTTAGTGTAATGATAATCTTACCATATTCATCATCCACTTGCCGACCACACTAGCTCCACCCAGACACTTTACACCTTCCAATTCCACCGACTCACTCACCAACTCAACCCCCATTCTGTTTACTCACCATATCCATTTATCTATCATTTTCACTCACCCACCTGCCCATCAAAACAATTAACCTATACGGTGCTTTCCATACATAATAATCCCACCTCCCTACTCACCTACCCCAGCCACCTCGCGTTCCCGCTACATGCCCCACCCAACCCACCTTTCTACTCCCTCCACCCACCCACCCACCCACCCCAACCTACCCCCACGCCGGCCAGCTTTGGGTCCGTCACGTCTGCCTCTGACCTCAGCGAGTCGTGGCGTGGCCGAGGTCAGTTGGCGAGGGTCAGCGGTAAAAACACTTCGGTATGGGGGGAGGGAGGGAGGGAGTGAGAGAGAGTGAGTAAAGCGTGAAGGGGAAGGAAGGGAGGGAGAGAGAGATGGACTGAGGGACGTCTGGGTGGGTGAAGGTGGGGGTTAGGGCAGTGAGGGCTGAGACGAGAGGTGTAGGAGAATGAAGGAGAGAAGGGAAGTGGCGTGGGGTGAGAGAGGAATAGAAAGACGGAAAACAGATGATTTGGAGACTTTGAAAGAAAGGAAATAGTTTGGGAGAGAAGGAAGGAGTTAAAAGACAAAAAATAAAGAGGAAAAAATAAAATAGGAGAGGACACGGAGGGTGTAGGAGTGATAGGAGGAGGAAAAGGAAAATGGGAAAATTACAAAATGCGAAGGTATTCAAAGAGGTGAGAAAAATGAAGAGAGAGAAACGGAAAAAAGAGGCAGCATGAAAACAGATAGCAAGGGCGAGAGATGGAAAGAAGAAAGACAGGAAAAAAGGGGAGAGGAGTGAATTATATTGAGATAAAGAATATTCGTAAGCTAATTTATCTGCTGTTGGATGAAATACATTGAACAGCAGGCTAATGGCAAATCTTCACTTTAAGGAAGGGAATGGAGCTGAACGGTAGGGAGGAAAGGAAGGAAAGAGAGAAAACGGAAGGTGAAGGAGAGAAGGTCAAAACGCTATGACACTAAGTGGGCGTGGGCAGGGAGGGGTGGCAGGGACAGGAGAGAGAGAGAAGGGGTCGACTTAACGTTTGTTGGTTGTCAAAGGAAAGGAAATGGATGGGGTTCGGTGTGATGGGTGCTTGATGACTGGAATCTGAAGAGAGGAGAGGGAGAGTTTACCTGGTTGAGTAAAGTGTAGACACGAGTGAGCCCAGTAAGTAAGGTGTGCATGTGTGTGTACATACATGAGAGTAAAAATATATCTTATACTTTAGTAAATTATTGAGTGAGGTAGTTGTAGTTAAGCGGGTCCCGGGCGTGGTGGGTCGGGCAAGTCAGGTATAGGTTGCTTAAGTAGGTTGTGTAAGGCAGATGGTGTGGAGAAAACAAGCAAGACAGGTGGTGTTCTAAAGGTTGGGCAGGTGGTGTGGGTGGGGCAAGGTAGGTGGTGTTAGTGGTGAGGCAAGGCAAGTGGTGAGGGAGTAATAAGTGGGCGATGTAAAAGCAAGTGGTGAGGGAGTAATAAGTGGGCGATGTAAAAGCTAGTGGTGTGCGTGGGCGATGTAAAGCAAGTGGTATAATGGGGTGGTGTGTTGTGTTGTGTTGTGTTGTGTTGTGTTGTGAGTGGGTGGAGCAAGACGGGAGTAGGAAGGGTAGCGTGGGAACTGGGCGAGGCGGACAAGGCGTGAGATTAAGGCCACCCTGGGATTACACAGAGAGACAGTAGTGGTACAGAAGGAGAGGTACTATATATGCATGTAACCACGTCTCTACCCCCCCCACACACACACCTCCTCCTGACTCATCATAAGCCGGTGTGTGGAAGGTGTTTTTAATGACTGAGGTCCTTCTTGTCATGCTCCATAAAGTGCATAAGCAGTAAAAGCAATATTTGTGTTGTGTTTTTGTCCAAGACGTATTATGAAAGGAAGATATAAGAGTCAAATGCAGAAGTTATTGACAAGAAAGTAAACCCATATATTATACTTTCAAGTATCAATGTTTAGATGTGTTAATGAGCCTTTACCAAACATTTATGCAAACGCTTGAACATTTCATTTACAGTACATAAATACCTGTGCATCTTTTAATTCATACCATTTTCTCCTTCTCTGACACATACACATTCATTCTCACACATGGATACACACTTATCACACACTCACTCGAACAAGTACCACTCATTTTCCTTGAAGCACACTATCTCTCTCTTTTACCCAACCACACACAGGGATAGGGTGTGGGGGTGTGAAGTAGGAAGAGGGGGGACGGTGACCTAAAGGAAGGTCAATGAATGAAAAATTAAGTCTACCACAGTAAAAATATTGTGGAATCGTGAGAATGGGTAGGCAACTTTAGCGGTGAACATGATTTGTGAAAATTACCAAATAATTGTAAATGAAAACTCGCCGATTACTTCAAACTTTTATGAAGCTTCTGTCCGGCTTCAACTAATGTGAGTCAATTTTTGATATGGTATTTATATACAGTTTATACAGGTTACGTTAATCAAGCACCAAGGACAAAATCACAAAAGCATAATATACTATAGACACTACACGTGCTTTAATCGAACCTGAGTATGACCGAGTCTTGTGAAGTTTACGTCCAAAGAGTAATTTGCCGCTTTCATACATTTTTTTTTTTAAGTATACCTTTACTTATGAGACAACATGTGACCGACCATTAAGGCAGACAATCACACAAAGTTGATAAGACTGTATTTTATGCCCCCATATCTATTACATTCCCTCTTTGCAGGCAACTGAAAATCGGAAGTTTTCTCCATCGACTGAGCAACTCTTACTACCTTGGGTCACCTTTTGCCTTCACATCACTTTCTCCCTCCACCCATTCATCTTAGTTATTCATCTTCGCTTCCCTTGCTTCCTCCTCCTCCTCCCTTCTTTCTGCCTGGCCATGAAATATTAGAATTAGCTGCAGAGATAAAAACCTGTCGGAGGAGATTAGCAAGGAGGAGAGGGGTGGCTGGGAGAACAGAGATGGAGGGGATGACAGGAGGAGGGGATGACGGGGTGGAATGGGGATGGTTGGGGTGGGGTGGGGTTTGGTGAGGTGAGTTGGGGTGACGTGGCAGGGGAACACTGGCACAGATAGGACCATTTACAGGGTTGACAGAAAGAATATATGAAGAGTTAGCTGAAGGTGCGACTCTCCGGTGGCCAAATTGAGTGGCTGATGATATTTCCAAACAACACCACGACACACACTCCCTATTTGTAACACTGAAATAGTCTGTCTCTTGTCACAGCTTGGAGAGAATCAGTACCGGTAGTCCTCCAATTCACCAACAAGAGTCTCCCCTTAAATAAATGGAAATGCAAGGAGGCAGTGTATGGAGATGTGTGTAGGGTTATGAGGGGAGACAGTGGTATAGCCAAGTAGCCAAGGTAAGGAAGCATATTAATTACGGGGAGATTCTTTTGTGGTGAAAAGGAAGGTTTTTAATTCTTCCAAACTATGCCACAAAACAGATCCCCATGAGTACCACTGAGGGCGTCTGTTTTCTTGCATAATTGTGAGGAATCAGTAACCTTCCAATTTGCCAAAAAAAAAGAATTTCACCTTAACAGAGTTGACAGAGTTGGGCGAGGAGTCAGTGGAAATATAGTTTGCAAGGTAAGGAGGCAGTGTAAGGAAAGAGGAAACATGATCAGTGTTAGCAGAGTTTGTCTGAGTGGAATGGGAGAATGGTGAGGGGAGGAGCTTGGGTTGGGAAAGGAGTGAGGGGGCTTGCGTGGGAGTAGGGACTGGTGGCGCGGTGAGGCCAAAGAAGTCAAGTGTAACACAGATAAGACATAATAAAGATAATGTATTGCGAGAACACACACACACACACACACACACACACACACACACACACACACACACACACACACACACACACACACAAACTCTCTCTACCGTGAACTTTATAAAAAAAACAGCTGTCGTCCTACATGTATATACCAAAGATCAATCTATCATTATTGCTAATCATTAATAATTACACAAAAATCATGTCAGCTCGGCAGGTGAACTCTCTCGGGTTGGTCACTCAAATTCCCAACAAATGAACGTTTCCCAGTGATTTGGGTGACAGGACATCCTACTATTCATACATGTAGTAATAGGGTATGATAAAAGTAATATAGGTAGATAAAATTACTTAGGTAGTTTGTTTATGAAGGTGATAATTATAGTACAACTAGCCACGTGTGTGTCGACTGTGCCTACCTGGGTGATGATACACAAACAAACAAACACACACACACACACACACACACAGCTGGATAGACTAAATTGAAATAAACATACGCCGCAGCAGCTAAATACGATAATTGGTCGAGTAATTTGAGGACCTAGTTTATCTACATTTAAATGAAAGAAAATAACAACAGGAGGTCATAAATATTCGTAGCCACGTGTACACCGGCGTAAGTTCTTTGTGGATCGAGACCCTTGAGTATGCAAAAAACTAGTTTAACATTTAAAGCAATCTCCCTCCTTATTTTCCTGTCAATGCATTTAAGATAACTGATGAGAGGTTTACTAATTTGAAACGAATAGGTGTAAAAATAAATAACAATACTTCCATTCATGTATTTATACAAAAAGTAAACATGAGCTATTGAGAACGAAAATGAAAATAAAGGCAAAATTCACACAGATTATTCATTCTTAAAAGTCGAGACAAAGAGCACAAAAAAAGTCTAGATCTATAAAATACTGAACAAATACTGATCCGGCCAAATAATAAAATGTTTAGCGCTCATTAGAAGAGTATATGATTAGATAAGAACAAAAACCTGCCATTTACACAGATGACCATCCACCACCACCACCACCACCACCACTACCACCTACTGATTTCACTTACTTGATCAAATATTATTATAAAAACGGGCCGACCTCAGCCTGCACGAGGCCCCACCGTTATACAAATCATGAACCTTACACGAGTTATGGACCTTAAATAAAGCATGGATTTCGCACGACTCGTGATTCTCAGAGAGTTATGAACTTTAAATGAATCATGTTTTTTTTTTTTTTTTTGAAGAAGTTGTTCACTCTCCATTTATTATATTATACGAATATTTATAAATACTCTGCATCATCGAAAGCTTTAAACAAAATGAATGTAATGTGGATCTTATAAAACTATTTAAAGAAAAAATATATTAACAACTAACGAATACAAGACTTCTTTAAACGATACTTTTTGGAACACTTGAGTGAAGGATGTGATAAGTTTGATCAGCTATCAATCAACTCCAGTAACATTAATAGTTTAGCTCACTTTTACTCTCATTCAGACCTTCAATCAATAGTGTTAGTTGCTTTGTTGGTTTGTTTGTTGCTTGCTTTGTTTATTGGATTGTTTGTATGTTTATTTGTTTGTTACTTTGTTTGTTTGTGTCCTGCTTTGTATGTTTGTTTCTTGCTTTGTTTTTGTTTGTTTATGCTTTGTTTTTTTGTTTGTTTCTTGCAATGTTTTTGTTTGTTTATGCTTTGCTTTTTTGTTTGTTTCTTGCTTTGTTTGTTTTTTGTTTCTTGCTTTGTTTGTTTGTTTGTTTCTTGCTTTGTTTGATTTTATGACTGACTGTTAATGTTCTCAGTAATTATCGTTAAGGGACTCTGTGATGTAGTCAGAAAATTGGAGGTAGATGAGTCCTTCAAATATTGCCACGAGACATAATTATCACCTATATGGAAGGAGCATGTTTCGTGGCAGAGTCAGGAGGAAACAGAAGCCCCCATTTCTCATACACGATCACAGGGTCATTAAGGGTTAAAATTAAGCGAATGGTACGATTTACGCATCAGCCAGTCATTCACACCATCGGGTTAAAAAAAAAAAAAAAAAAAAAAAACTCTGACACCACCTGTTGATATTTACCTCCTGCCAGAAAATATGAATAAAATATAATATTAAACAAGACATATATACCATAGATCCTGTACATATATAGTATTCAGAGGGAGAAATTTACACGAATCAAGGAGCTGCTTACACACGTCTCATAACCAGCCCCGGCAGTCACAGATTGTATATGCACCAACCTTACACAAGCCACCAGCGAGACGAAACACGTAAATTACCCGTAAAAAAAACCTTGGCCTTTCGTCATAGTCACGTTCATCACGACCCCGCCCTGGGAAACGAAATGAACCGTGGTTACATACAATCGTTACATGAAGGGAAAAAAAACTGAGTGCATAAATATGAGACGCATACACTCACCACCAGTTACTGTACACTCATGGTCAATAGTCCTGCAACACCTTCCAATAAGATGGCTTCGAAACATGATCCGAAACTATAGCTGATGGTCTCTGCATTATTGGTTCATAAGATTCAATATAATGGCTCGCTTTTATTCACCAGGTTCCAGGACTTTTGACCATCACTTTACAATGCATGCAGGGCAGAAGTAAATGTTCGGAAAATTGCTGTAAACATCCAGTAAATGACGTACTATTTGTCCTCGGTATACAGCTGTGACCTGGGTTTCAGTTTCAGTGTGGTTCGTTGTGTGTGAAGTTAAAATTGACCAAACCAACGACACAGCTTTTATCTTTGACTGTACATGGAAATATCCCCCACATCTATCCATCTATCATATGCAACCAATTGTTTTAGGTCATAATAAAAAATGATTACAAGGGATTCTTAAGATATTTATTTATTTATAATATGTATAATAGTTTTATCTACATGGCTGAGGAGAAATAAATTGCTGATCGAGTGAGTCTCAATGCCTGGTGTATCTTCAAGCCAGATCGATTTTTCGTGCATATTCATCCTATTTTACAATTTTGCACGCATCTTCACCCTCCAGCCTCCTCCCTCCATCCTATTAGACCACGCTCTCTTCACCACCCCCTACTCTTCATACCTCTTTCTCACTTTCCACTCCACCGCCCTTACTATCTTCGGTAACGCTCTATTTATACTTCCCTCAATCTCCATCATCCCACCCAACACTTCTAACTCCTCCATCAATCTCTCTACCTCCTCCTTCCCTCCTCACTCTGACCATCCTTTTCCCACTCTTTTATCAACCTCTCCCTAACTCTCTACAATACATCAACCCTCTTTATATGTTTCTGTTGTTCTCTTCATCTCCACTCTCCCTACTCCTCCCTCCATCTCTCTCTCCACTGGTGCTCTCCCTATCTTCCTCCACTCCCATCACACACATCCCTCTCTTTCCTATCTGTCTACTGGCTTGCCTTCCTATACCTCATAACTTTCCTAAATCCTTACCAAACAACCCACCTTTCAAATACATACTTTATTTACCCATGTGCCTTCCTTCCATCCAACCAACCCACCCACCTACCTATCTATAATGTACATGATTCTCTTCCCACCCTCATTCTCCACATACCACATTCGCTATCCACGCCACTCTTTCTTCTTCTTTATGTACAGTACCATGCACCTCCATTTTCCATTCCTTTTACTCCTTTTCCTCTCTTCCCCTTTGCTTCTCGATCGACCCTCTATAGTTTCCCAGATCGCTTTCTCCACCTTCACCATCGAAGCCAAGGAATCACTTTATTATCTCATATTTCAATCTTATATTTCAGCCTATATTTTTATCCATTTTCCCTCGATCATCTTAAAGGTTTCATCCATCTTCATTCTATCGTCATCATTTAATATATGTATTACTCAGATTTTACGTTTATATCCTGCCACAATCTTTCGTATCACATATTTCTCGTATTTTTTTTTTTTAATATTTTGTTCTGCCTTACATCGTCATTCCCTTTCCAGATCCATTCACTGTACTTTATCTTATTTATTCCTCAGATTACATTTTATACATCTTTATTATTATTATTATTATTCATATTTCTTCACTCCTACTACTTTGATTATAGTGGATGAAAGGTTTCCATCCATTATTATGTAAACATATTCGTCTATTTATATATTAAACATCATGCAAATAAACTGTCATTCAGTATGTCTCTGAATATTTCCGTTTCACAGTTTCTGAATTATCTTTATGTATAGAGTCGGAGCATAAACAAAAACAAAACACACAATTTTTACCATTCATCTTATCAATATGAATTATCTATATGTCCAGCTAGAGTCAGAACATAAATAAAAACAAAACACACAATTTTTACCATTCATCTTATCAATATGAATTATCTATATGTCCAGCTAGAGTCGGAACATAAACAAAAACAAAATACACAATTTTTACAATTCATCTTTATCAATTTCAATTATCTTTATGTCTAGCTAGAATCTGAACATAAATTAACCAAAACACACAATTTATCATTCACAATATCAATATAACCACCCGAGTGAAGACGTTGCACATCTATTCGTCTCATTTCTATTCTCACCGTCTTCAACGTGCACTTTTCCAGCTCATAAACTTCAGTCCCTCTCATTACACTCTAAGACCCCCCTACCCCCCTTTACCCCTTCCCAACCCACGATCTATACCTACTCATCCCACCCCCAACCCCACCACCATCATAACCATGTATCCTTACCTCACCCACGCATACCCCGTTTCCATGTCACCCCCCACCCCCTCATGCATACCCACGTGTTTAATAACACCCCCTCAACACCTGTCATCTTCCTTCTACCCCTGCCTCCAGATCTCTCTCACTCTCTCTCTCTCTCTCTCTCTCTCTCTCTCCCCGCTAACACACACAACAATCTTAAACTTAAACAGGAAATAAATAGTGATGGATCAAGTGAGATTTCCCTCTCTCTCTCTCTCTCTCCTAATCCCCCACCTCTCTCTCTCTCTCTCTCTCTCTCTCTCTCTCTCTCTCTCTCTCTCTCTCTCTCTCTCTCTCTCTCTCTCTCTCTCTCTCTCTCTCTCTCTCTCTCTCTCTCTCTCTCTCATACACCCCAAAGGTTTCGTTCGACCCACGATCCATCCCACCTTCCCGTCGTGACACTCCCACCTTCTCTAACTCATTTTTTCTCTCAATACTATTTTTTAAAACCTTGCATTTTTCTTCTCCTTCTTTTCGTTGCCTTTTTTGGGGTCCACGCCTTCACAAGCTGATCTTTCTTTTCCCCCGCCGTGTTATATGTTGATGGGGGGATGGGGGGATGGGGGGGGGGAGGGTTGTATGTTGATGGGAGTGTGGGGTGGAGTGGGTGGGGTGTGTGGGGTGGAGGGGGGGGGTGTTGTATGTTGGGCCAATCCATCACTCTCTCCTTTTCCTTGTGTACTGGGGTGTGTGTTTTGCTTTTTGGTCGTATAGGTAAAGTTTCTGGGGGTTGGTTGATTTTCTACACAGTATTTTCCCATTTGGTTTCGTTTGGCCGTCTCTCTCTCTTTTTTTTTTTTGTCCCTGGCTTGTACTTTTTTTTTATTTTATGTTTTATCTCTCTCTCTCATCCTCCTCATTTTCTCTCGTCCTTCTTCCTTCGCCACACTCTTTCTTTCCTTTCCATTCTTTTCGTTAACTGAGTTCCATCTTCATATTCTTTTCCGTTTTCTTTTCTTTTTATATCATCATCCTTCTCCTCGTCTCTTCCTTGTCGTCCTCCTCTTCAACACCTCCTTAGATATTTTCCTCCTTCACCTGCTCATTTTCCTCCCTCCTCTAGTTTGTACAGCCGCAATCAAATAACCACCGACACTACTTTCTTACATCTTTAAATGCCATTCTTTTCCATCCCTTCCCATTTTCACTCTAACCTAACCTAACTTAACCTAATCAAACCTCTCCCAGCCAACCCTTCCCATTCGTCAACAAAAATATCTTAGTGTCATTGAATGGATTTAAGGGACCCTGTGATGTAGTTAGAAAATTGGAGGTATACGAGTCCTTCAAATATTGCCACAATACACAACTTATATGAATGAAGCTTGTTTCATGCCGTGGTCAGGAGGATTAAGAAACACTCATCAATAATAAAAAACAGTAACAGATTGTTGAGTTGTAATAAATTGTAAAAGTGATTCAATTATAGGTGCATCGTAGAAGTATATTCAAATGATGCCAGTGTGATAAAGATAAATGGACACCAGGTATATCACAAAGATGAGTGCACGGCTGATGAAGCAATCAAAGATGGGCTACAAAGAGTTTAACATTATAGTCAATCTGTTACAAGAATGGAATGTACACTTGTGGACCAAAGTAACATCCAAACTGCTAACCAGTAATGATTTTTATGTATTGATAATGAATTAAAACGTTTTTTTTTTCTTATATATGAGTACAATATATATAACAAAAACGCTTTACTCAAATCTACACGACCAGTAAAATTGTGAGGAACTGAAAGAAATTAAAATAGATAAAATTACGATCTGCGACAAAGCGTGTCCTACAGGAGTGAGATGCAAGGAAAGATGCTTATGGAAGGTGACTATAATGAAAGATACTTTACAGTAAAGAAAATTGTCTGTCATGTATGTTTGTGTTGCAGATGTTCAACAGCAGAGTTTTCCAAGTGTTTAAATTATAAAGATGCAAGAGTGCAATGCAGCTATATATATCTTTTTATTATCTCTCTGACCATCAGTATCCCAAGTGAGACGGCCAAGTCCAGCAGGTCCCACGCTCCCTATCTTTCCCTCCCTTCCCTCGCCCTCGTAACTCAACCTCCTGATGACTGCCACGCCCGACATCGACAAGCTCCCCTGCACCCAACAAGATCCCTCCTGCCCCCGACACACGCCCTAACCATCACATAAACAACACCTGTACACCTGTTCTATCTCCTCATCTCCTGGGTGCGGTCTGTTGAGGGAGACAATAATGCAATTTACCACTGACCGGTTTTATGGCTTTATCCTGCATATTTGGATCTAATTTTGATAGGTACATAACTCCTGAGAGCAATAGGTAGTAAGATATAGACTATTATTATAAAGAGCATGACAGATTTGGACCGGTCCCTCCTACACCTAATAACAAAACATCGAAACATCTCTATAAATTGGACCAAGCAATCGTAGTTCTCAAAGACCTGACTCGTTACGATAAGGGGTCTTCCCCGACTGTAAATATAATTGTGCTACGTTTGTTGGCGTTAAATTAGCACTGCATCACTTTGAAAGGGTAAAAATGTGTGGCCTTACTAGTATGTCGCCGTGTTGAAGGGGTTCAATGTGCTTTCGTTGTCATTTTAACCCTCGGTAAAATTCCCCATGCAACATTTGAATAAGGTACCACTTTGAATTCTGAGTTGTGTGTAGAGTGATATATTCTAAAGGTTTACCATCTGGGTTTATTATTGTCCAGTTCAAGAGTGCAAATTCACACTGGGCACCAAAGCTTTCCACATCAATTTTATGTAATGGACGCAGACACGAGATGAAACTGGAGTTTTTCACATGAATAAAACTACTGGTACCATAATTAATGATACTGTATAATATCATGATTTTTTTTTCAAACTCAACTAAATCATCTGTAAAGAGTAAAATAGGAAAAGATTCTCGGGACAATTAACACATAATGAATGGCCTATAGTTCTTGTCTAATGTGCAGCTAAACGGTGGGAGAGGAGAGGAATTATGAGGGAGGGTAATGATGGGCGATACGTCAGTTGTGTGCCCCAGAGCTCATCATTTGCCTATAGTTAGTAATAAGTCATTTTAGCAATCTTTTTTTAACTCTGTCTGTTTAGCTCTCAAGATACATTCATCATCATTAGTATTGTCCTTTAATGTGAATACAAGAAATATCATCCATCGCATCTCTAAGTTTAATGAACTATGTATATATCAACTCAAGAGAAAAGAGAAATGTTGGGGATTTAGATGCGACAGTAAGAAACAATCCCTGGCGAGGCAGAACAACTTTTGATGGACTAAGGCTCGTAGTTAAAAAAAATAAAAAAAATAGGGGCCCCTTCTTGGAG